>APFE030383062.1:3280-24476 GCA_000404065.3 Pinus taeda | reverse complement strand
ACTAACTTCCTTCTTTTATAACATAAAGATGATTTTTGTATAAGTCTTTGTCCATATACTGCTGCATTCTTTGGAATTGGTTGTTTTGCAGGACAAGGGAGCGAAAGGGACTTGAAGAAGGGTTTGGAACCTTGAGGAACTACTCGAACGTAGGACCTGAGGTACGTCCTTCTTACTTTAGAATTTGCTTTTGATAGCATAATGGTTGTGTGAGTGCATGCTTCTTTATTTAGACAACTTTCAGTCTCCTAGGGTTTCCACCCAAAAGCCCTAGGGGATCAAATCCCTCAACACTCTGCAGTTACAACGTTACCAATTTTTATTTCAGTTGCAGTTTGCAAAAGTAAACACCTCATCTTTGAAAAAGCTAACAATTTATTTCAATGAAGAATGTAGTGAATTATTTGTTCTTAAAAAAATTTAGTCATATTGTGAATGAGTAGTCCAAATGTATAATGGTTGCTTCATTTGTTTGACGAGATGGTTGATGGTCCTTATCATTACAGTGTAGATTTCCAATCTTTCAACAAATTTTGAAAGTGTGATCTAGCAATTTTAATAAGGGGACTTTTTGGCTATATAATCTTCATGATGCTCTTGCGGTATTTCATGATGCTATCTTTCATGATGCTCTTGAGATATTTTGTGATGCTATCTTTCATGATGCTCTTGCGGATGATAAATTAGACAAGACTTGTTGTTCAGATGGTTTCAAGTTTCAACTAAACAGAGTTAGCATGGATTGGACTCTAGGTTAAATTTGTCAATCCCTGACATAACAAGGAATGCTCTTAGAAATGCCCCACTTGATCCATTTTCGATAGGCAAAGGATATAAATTTGAAGAGAGGGGGCAAAACTCAACTATCTATAACAGACTTCAAGTATTATTTGGACAATCATCTACCCTTTTTAGTTTTAATCTATGTTTCCCTCTTAAATTACAACATTACCAAGTTTTGTTTTAGTTGTAGTAATGGAGTAGTTGCTTTGATAACATCTAGTTTTGTGCTTCCATCTTAACAGCCTTTTCTTTTTTGGTGGCATTACAGTTATTACAAATCTTGTCCATTACAAATAGATGACCAAAGAATATATAATTTGATGGAGAAATTTATCATAGGTTATTGTAAAGAGGTTGTTAGAAAAAATTCTTAGGAATAAATAGTACAAAGAGAACTGAACCAACATAGACCTGGCTTTGGCAGCTAACCCATTCAACCTTGAACTACAATTACAATCTCCCCAGGTCAGCATGTCCTTGAGGTTTCTGAAGATAGAAACATGTTTCCATTGGCTTTAGGATCTAATGGGTTGAATGGGATAGATGCACTAATTTTATTTTTACGTTGTAAGGCGTTCCCCTTTGAAATCCACTCTCCTCTTATCTTACTTGTCAAACTATGATCCATTTGATCTGATGTTAGATGATTAAAATGTTTTCTACCGTTAAAATGTAGTTATAACTGAAACAATAACATTCTAAACTTCTTTTTTTTCTTCGACCAATGAACCCTAAAGGTAGACGGCCATGGATTGCATTACAGAGTGAAGGTAGAAGGCCATGGCTTTACTTAGTTTGGAGAAGAGGGTGATTACTCAGCCTAGCTGAGTAATTGAGGCATTGAAGTCTATGCAAGCATTGAAAATAAAAATGAATTTTATATCAATTCTTTATTTGACAGAAAACCATTTCATGGAGATATATGTGGATTCGAATGTAGAATCCTCAGTTCTGTGAGATATTTACCACCATGTGAAGTGTGGAGTGTTGAACATTGACAAGGAGACATCTAATGAATCAAATATAGAGCCAAGGATATTCGTCACACGCCAAGGCATGAAAGCTAGAAAGTTGAGCATGGAGAAGGAAACGCTTATTGAATCACATGTAGGGATAAGGCTAGGTCATGGAGAAAGTCATCCTGAATGAAAGGAATTTAAAAATCTGTGGTAGGTTGTTTCAGTGAACGAATGGTGAAATCATTCACACTTTCCTCATATTCAATGGTACATTAGCAACATGGAGATCAAGCTTGTCTACACACGTCAGCATATAGGTCAAAATGAACAAGGGATAATATGGCTACTCTTTAGTGACCAGAGGACAAATATGGCTATGGCTACAGATAAGCTCTATTATAGAGAAGCAAATTTTGTAATCTATGTTTAAGTGTTTCAAAACCAAGTGTGATGTTAGGTTTTGGTGGATTACTTTTTTTTTGTCTTTTTGTACAGATGATATTGCAGTTGGGAAATATTATGTTTAGTATGAGAAGAGCTTGGCAAGGAATTGCCAGATTCTGCAATTCTTGGTCTCTGAAATTCATGAGAAATTTGGGGGTATATAAAAAGCTCATCATTATAAGTTGTATCTGATCTGAACAAAATCAATATTAAAATGAGACATGCATTGAATTTGTCAATAAAAACATTTGCAAAGATTATGAGAGATAGATATTTAATATGATTTTTCCTATTCATAGTTTTTCTTTTTTCACCAAAGAACTCCAAGTAAACACTCCACTTTTGGTAATTTTAATAAGGGGACATTTTGGCTATATAATCTTCATGATTTCTCTTGCAGTATTTCAATATGATTGGTAATTTAAAAAAAAAAAAAAGTGTCGAGCCTTGTTGTTCACATGGTTTCAACTAAAGAGAGTTAGCCTGGATGGGACTCTAGCTTAAATTTGTCATTCCATGTCATAACAAGGAGTGCTCTCAGAAATGTCCCACTTGATCCATTTTGGGCAGGGAAAGGATAGAAATTTGAAGAGATTGGGTAGAACTCTACCATATATAATAGATTTCAAGTATTACTTGGACAATCATCTGCCTTTTTAAGTTTTAGGCTATGCTGCCCTCTGCAGTTACAACGTTACCAAGTTTTGTTTCAGTTGTAGTTTGCAAAAGTAAACACCTCATCTTTGCAAAAGCTAACAATTCATTTCATTGAATAATGTAGTGAATTATTTGCTCTTAAAAAAATTTAGTCATGTTGTGAATGAGTAGTCCAAATGTATTATGCCTGCATCATTTGTTTGACGAGATGGTTGATGGTCCTTACCATTACAGCGTAGATTTCCTATCTTTCAACAAATTTTGAAAGTGTGATCTAACAATTTTAATAAGGGGACTTTTTGGCTATATAATCTTCATGACACTCTTGCAGTATTTCATGATGCTATCTCTCATGATATATTTCGTGATGCTATCTTTCATGATGCTTTTGCGGTTGATAATTTAGACGAGACTTGTTGTTCATATGGTTTTAAGTTTCAACTAAAGAGAGTTAGCCTAGATTGGACTTTAGCTTAAATTTGTCAATCCCTGTTCTTTGGTCTCTCCTTACCAAGGCAAGTTAAGCTCTTAATTCTTTTATCAACCCGGGAAAGTACACTTAGAGGTGCTTACCTAAAGTATATAGATCTAGAAGGATCTAAGATTCTAATGGCTACCTAGTGAACTAAATTAACAGTGCTTTCTACAAAATATCCTTAATTCCCTTTTTAATCACTCAAACATCAATCTAAATGAAATGAATCCTATGAAATTCTAGTTGCATGAATAACAAAAGCAGAGTGTTGATGATTGATTGAAATCCTACATTCCCTTACAAGAATATTGCTTCAAAGAATTTTTACAATCACAACAATCCAAAGTATTTTCAATTTAAATCACACAGCGAATAAGATGAGTAGTGTTGTAAATAAATATCAGTTAGATCTCTTACAAGAATCATTTAACAAACTGAAAATTGAATTTTAAAACTCCAATATTAAATCACTTTGGAAATAAAACTAGAACTATCCTTCAAAACTAAAGCTAGCAAACAAATCTGGAAATTGCATGACAACAGCATATAAATATCAATTTCAAAATCAAGATTAGTTGAGTCCTCTTACAAGGCTTTCTCTTCACAACAAATTCAAGCTCTCTTAACTGATAACTCTGCTAACATAACTTTTAATTTTGAACATGAAATGACTAATTGTGAAATTTGAATTTGTAGCTAGTAAGGAAAACAGAGTAAAAATAAAGTGTACCAGCAAAGTGGTGAGGGCCCTTCAACACTCCACAAGCACACTATGAAATGATTCAGAATAGTGTAGCTACTAAATCTTGAGACATAAAATTGCTGAAGAAGTCTGTATTAAGTCTGGGATCAAAGATACACAAGTTGTCTTCTCATGTGTTCACAAAAACCATTCTAAAACATACTTTTCCCATATGGGTTATTTATCGTGAATTCTATAACAAAAGAAACTATTGTTTATCCATCTAATACTAACAATATTCTATTAATTACATCCCAAGGAGGTCGAATTTAGGTATGTTCCTCCATTTATGCAAAAATTCTAAAACTGGAAAATATCTTATGCACAAAAATCAGGAAAAAGTGATGAAGTGGCTAGGTTTGACCAGCTTTGACTGAACACTTGTTTTCTCCAAAACTAAAGTGAATAGTTGTTTCACCATCCTTGTACATTGTACTTTATGCCCATAATCCTTGAATTTGCCCACCTTTTCTGCAACGTGTCAACTAATGAAGCAATCACAGGATGTTACAACTTCCTGTGATTTTTCTGAAAAGTGTCATTTAAATATAAAAATTTCAAATATTAATCCCAAGCTCAAAATAACGAAAATGACAACATATGACTTAGTTTCTAAGGATTATTGTTGAATAATAGAGGTTAAATGGCCAAGAATGATAGTTAAAAGATGAGTTTTGGAGTGGAATGGACAGTCAAATTTAAATACCAACATCCTCCCGAACCTAAGCATTTGCATGTCCTCATGCAACCAAGTCCTTACCTATCAAGTGTTGTCTTCTGCTACTACCTCTACCTCTACTGCTTCAAGTAGAGAATTTATCTTCATTTGTGCTTCATATTCTGTTTTTAGGATTTGATACTTGGTCTTAATTTCTTTCTTCTGTTTGTAAATTTTGTAGGCCTTCCTACAAATTTTTCTTTATAGGTTGAGAGTTTCTTAACTTTCTTCTTCAATTTTTCATTCTCTGCTTGAAGCTTTTTGCTTTGTATTTTAAGTGTCTCATTTTCTACTTTTATTACTCTTTCTAACACTTCTGATTCCTTAAGCTCTTGTTGTAACTTCTCAACCTTTTCCTCCAATCTTCTTCTCTTTTTACCTGAAACCTGTTGTTCCTGTTGCTCTTTTTCCTTTTCTTTATCTTCCAATCCTTGTACATAGTCATATTGTGCTTGTTGTAGGACATCATCTTCCTCCAAAACTTTCCTTTGCTAGCCAAACTTTGTTTTCCTGGATTTTCTTGTGTAAGCAGTAAAAATTTTGTCTTGGTTGGCTCTTTCAGCATCTTCCCTCACCATCCTTCTTGTCCTAACACTATTGGTGGATGGAATAGAATTGATGTGTCTAAATTTTGAAAAAAAATTCCTCTATGGAATCTACATCAATCACTGGTTCTGCATGTTGTTGCTCCTGTAAATTTTGTTGTTCCTCTTGTGGGTCTGCCTGTTCCTCATCAATGACAAATTCATTAGTTATCAAGAATCTTTCCCATGTTATACCTATCTTTTGTAATTCAACTTCAATCAGAATTTTTATCAAGCCAAAACGGTGTAAACTTGTATCCTTATTCTTCCTTTGCTTTTGCATAGTCTTAGACATTTTTGTCAGGGTTTGTAAGAGAAAATAGGGCAGACTTATAGTATAATCCCCTCTTAGATGCATCAACAACTTAATATGATAAAGGAATACAACACAAAATATACCTTCACAAGTTATAAATTTTTGAATTATATAAACTATCTCATCCCATGGATGGATTAACCAACTTCTAAGAATCCTTGAGTTCCAATCAACTATTGATAATCTTGACCTGGATATAAAAGGTGCCTATGTTTTCTCTTTATATTGTTTGGTTTTAAAGAATTTTTCTCCTTCTGGGCTTATACCAATTTCTTGAGCAATGGTGTCGTCTGTGACCCTAAATGATAGGTTGCCTACAGTTACCCTTTCCCCATTGAATGAAGAAGTAAATTCTTTTGTTGTTTGCTTGTTATGCCCACTGTGTTTTTCTAAAAATGACAACCAATGTTTTGCCCTAAGTATATCTACACAGTCTTTATGATATCTGGAAGGGTCAAACTATAATGTTTCTGCCCAATTTGCCATGAGAGGAAAGGAAAGACTATGTCCTGTTACCCTGTATTTGAGAGGAATTGACAATTTGTAATGGATTCTACTATAGTAAAGAAAATTTATTGCAGTCCTTCTTGCTGTAAAAAAAAATTACCAGTGTAAATCAACTACCTGGGCCTGAGTCTTATGCGGAATTCTTGGAGGATGTTGCCAATAAACCTGAAATCTCCTATAATTCTGATCCTGGTGGGTGTCGTGTGCTCTTACTCGTATGTTGACAGTGTTATTGTCAACATACTTTGTACAGACGTTATCTGCTTGCAAAATAATTTTTTCCTCAGTCTAGCGATTTCTACAGGGAATGCGTTTTCTCACTTAATTCACGACCTGTTCATGCACTAAAACCCTCAATTTCTCCACGCATCCTTCTCAAAGGTTTTTAATGATGTTTTCAGACTCCTGGCAACGTTACAGGCTATGATGGCTATGTAGTTCTAGTGGCGTAAATGGTTATGATAGCTGTGGATTCATGGCAGCGTGAAAAGCTATGATGGCGCATACTTCAAATATCAATAATAACCTTTGGTGTCCTGATTTACGGCCCATTATATAGTTTCCAAGTTGTAAACGTATTGGCTATGATGACTTACTAATTGAACCATTTTACCTTTTGTCATATGATCATATTTCCCTTGATTATTACTATATGTTGTTTCTCATGACTGAGGCTTATAATTCCTCTATTTTATGGCCCAATTACTACCTTCAAAAGTCCTTTGTCTTCATAACTCAATCTCTTTAAAAATCTTTGAATATGCAAGTCAGTCGTAGGTTGGATAGGTCTGTTGGTATCCATGACTAGGTTGGATTAAAATTGTATATACAGGATTAAGAAAATATATACAAGCTAAAAATAGGAATATATACAAGATAGAATTGTATGTTCAGAAGTAGAAAAAGGTTATGGTTACAGGATATAGGAAGAAGGATAATATATGGATGTTATAAGATAGGCTTGGTATTTAGAAACTGAATTCAATTATTATCATAATTCATCATCTAAAAGTCGAAACTAATAAAAGAAATTAAAATACTTACAATGATAATTCTTACAGCCCTTTAATATCTCTGTGTTGGAGCTAGCTGTTGTTGTTTGATATGGTTAGGCAGAATGTAATGGTATCCATTAATAAATAAAATGTTTGTGTGCTTAAATTCCAATCTTTTCTTTGCAATATTCTTCATCTTGAATGTAAGATTTCTTGTTGTTGTCTTCTTCTTTGCGATCTTCTTCATCTTGAATGTAATCTTTCTTGTTGTTGATGTAATTTTCCTTTGAATAGATCCCATTGTAAAAATGTGCTCAAAACAGATCCTTTACCTTAAAATGAAAATAAGTTCCTTCTGAACAGGTCCTTTCTGAGAATTTATGATTACAGGCCCCTTGCTAAGAAATGAATGATAACAGGTCCCTTCTGAAAAATGAATGATAACAAGTCCCTTCTGAGATAATAATGATAACAAGTCCCTTCTGAGAAATGAAGGATAATAGGTCCCTTCTGAGAAGTGAATGATACAGGTCCCTTCTGAGAAATGAATGATAACATGTCCCTTGTTGAGAAATTAATGGTAACAGGTCCCTTCTGAGAAATGAATGATACAAGTCCCTTATGAGATATGTTCTGATAAGATTTTTCTTAAGACTTACTAAAAATGAAGACAAACCTTTTTCTCTGCTGGAGATAGATAAACTTTGTAGGAAAATAGGAAAGCATGAATAAGTTTAGGCTCCCTACTCCCCAACTGATGGTTTGACTTGTCCTCAAGTCATTATGTTTTGCTCTTAAGATTCAATCTGAAATTACTTGTCCTTTTCTTATTTTTGTACTCCAAATGCAAAGAAATTAAGAATTCTTGCAAGCCAATTTCTTGGTTTTCTCACAAGAATTCATGTTTAGACTATGCCGTGTCTGGTTTTCATAGCTAAACATTTTTTTTTTGTTTTTTTTTATTATTAATTTTTTGTGCTTTTTTTATTTCTATGTTTTTTTATGTTTTTTTTTATTATTTTTTATTCTGAAATCAAAACAAATTAAGGTTTGGATATTACAGTTGACTGTTGTAGCATCTGTACCTCCTTTTCCTGTGAAACAGTTCTCATAAAATCTTCTCTGTTAACAGGCTTATGGTAGATTCATAGCTTGTGTCCATTGACGAGATATGTTTGTCCTTCTTGGTCTATTGAAGTTAATTTGACTGATCCATTCTCGAAGATTTCAAGGATTTCATAAGGCCCCATCCAGTGAGTAGTGAATTTAGCTTTATCATCCTTGAATTTGGAGTCGAAGAGTAATGCCCAATCGCCAATTTGAAATTCCTTCTTCTTAATCATCTTGTCATGCCACAGTCTTCTTTGTTGTTGAATCATTGTTTTCCTTTGCACGGCCTCTTGTCTCATTTCATAAAGTTGGTTTAATTGCATGACGAGCTTCTAAGAGGTCCATCCCTAGATCTGTTGCCAATTTATATGTATGTATTTGGAATTCTATTGGCAGCATGACCTCTTTACCATACACTAGCTGGTAGGGTGTGAACCCTGTTGTATTTTTCCAAGTAATTCTATATGCCCAAAGTGCTTCATTGAGCTTGTCTGCCCAATTCTTCCTATTTGTGGCCACTATTTTGTCATGATTTCTTCCAATGTTTTGTTTGTAGACTCTACTTGGCCATTGGCCTGTGGATGATAGGGTGTGCTTCTTCGATGCTTGATTTTGATACTTCTATGTAATTTCTTAAACCAGTCTTGATGTGAATTGATTCCCTTTATCTATGACTATCTCTCTAGGCACTCTGTATCTAACAACTCTTCAAATAGGAAATTGACTATTGTTTGTTCAGTTTCCCTTACAAGTGCCTTTGCTTCAACTCATTTAGTGACATAGCTAGTACATACAAGAATGTACTTCTTACCTTTCGATGGTGGATTTATGGGTCCGACAAAGTTGAGAGCCCATTTTTCAAATGGCTCTAGATGCACTTGCAACTAGAGTGGAATTTCATCAGAGGTGGTTGGTCGTCCCATGCGTTGGCAGCTGCCACAACTGCTTACATACTTCTTTGAATCTATAGAAATTGATGGCCAATAATAGCCAAGGCTAAGAATTTTGTGCGTTGCCCTTTTTGCTGCAAAATGGCCACCACAAGGTTGATCATAGCAAGATGTTAGTATGTCAATAAGTTCATCTTCTCTAATGCATCTTCTTATAATCATATCAAAGCCGATGTAAAACAAATTGCCATTAACCCATGAATATCTTGCACTTTGTTTGATAAGTCTTTTCTATTCCTTTGAGCTGAATGATGGTGGCACTTTCCTTATGGACAAGTAGTTAGGTAAATCAGCATACCATGGTGTTAAAACTGAAATTGCAAACAAGTTTTCATCAAGAAATGAATCTTCAACTTGGACAGCTTCACCTAGATTTTGAAGTCTAGAAAAGTAGTTTGCTACCTGGTTTTCTTTCCCGGGTCTATCCAGTATGGTGATATTGAATTCCTGCAATAAGAGTAACCACGTGGTGATCCTACCATTAGTAATAGGTTTGTTCATTAAATATCGAATGGCAGAGTGATCAGTGTGAACAAGGACTTCATATCCAGTTATGTAGTGGCGAAATTTGTTCACAGCATGTATTATTGCGAGCATTTCCTTTTCTGTAACTGTGTAATTAAATTCTACAGGGGTCAAATTCTTGCTAATGAAATAGATGGCATATGTTGAACCATCTTCTTTTTGGCCTAATGAAGCCCCTACTGCTGTGTCAGATGCATCAGTGGAGATATGAAAAGGTAGTGTCCAATTAGGTCCTCTCAAAACTGGAGCAGTGGATCATTTTTCTTTGAGATTTTCAAAAGCAATTTAACAATTACCATTCCAATCAAATGTTACAACCTTTGTAAGAATTTTAAACAAAGTCAAAGCTATCTTACTAAAGTTTGCAATAAATCGCCTGTAATAACTTGCATAACTAGGAAAGCTTCTTACATGTTTTTGATTTTTTGGAATTGGCAATTCAAAATGATTTGTATTTTGGTTTGATCTACCTCAATTCCTTTGGACGAGATGTGATGCCCTAAGACTATTCCTTCATTCATCATCATATAACATTTTTCGTTGCTTAAGGACAAGTTTGTTTCTATACATCATTGTAAAACTTTTTCAAGCTTTTTCAAAGAGTGTTCAAAGGAGTCACCATATACTGAAAAATTGTCCATATATACCTCATCACATTCATGGACCAGATCTGCAAAAATAGCTAATATTGCTCTCTAAAATGTTGTTGGAGAATTACACAGGCCAAATGGTAACACATTGTAAGCATATGTTCCTCAAGGACAAGTAAATGTTGTTTTATCTTGGTCTTTTGAGGCTATGCTAATCTGATTGTACCCGTTAAAGCCATCTAAGAAGGAAAATGACTTTTTCCTAGCTAAAGTATCCAAAACTTGGTCAATAAATGGCAATGGAAAATAGTCTTTAAGGGTGGCTTTATTTAGCTCTTTGTAGTCAACACAAACTCGCCATTTACCATTTTTCTTGGGTATTATTACTAATGGAGATACCCATTGGCTGTCAGAAATGGGGTATATGAATTTTACTTTTATTAACTTCTACAATTCATCTCTGATAATTTCTTTGAGCATAGGGTTCATTCTTCTCTGTGACTACCTCATTGGCTGAATACTAGTGTCTGTATAGATGTGGTGAGTGCAGGCTTCTGGGTGAATTCCTTGCATATCCATGTAGTCCCAAGAAAATGCTTTTTGTTATTTGCTGAACAAATGAATCAGTTTTTGTTCCTGAGATGTCTCTAGAAATGCCCCAATGTTCAATGTTTTTCCGGGATTGATTTCTGTAGTCTTGCTTTGCGTATTTGGAAAATTTTCATCAAATATTGCTTTCACTGAGTACATCATACATGTTTCTTGAAAACTTTGTGCCAACATGTAATCTGCAGTAAAGTATTGTTCATTTCTCAACTCTTCTGAAACCTCAAGCTGGGAAATAAACATTTCCACTAAATCTGCATTATTGTTTTCCTCAATATCATACATTTGGTTTATGCTTAGCACAGAGTATATTTCTTCCTGATCATTATACTTGTCATCAAGCCATAAGTTTTGTGTTATTGTTGGGGCTTGTGCTAATGGGTACAAGGTGAGTTGTTTTCTTTCTGTGCCTCTAGAAATGATCATATTACCAGATCTACATCCAATAAATGCATCATCAATTGCCAACCAAGGTCTGCCAAGTATAATCAGATGTCCTCCTAAGTTTGATTTGGGCTGGAGTGCCAAGAAATCGACTGGATACTCCCAAGAATCTAGTGAAACAATTATATCTTCTAGCACCCCCTCAGGAATGACTTTAGAACGATCAGCTAATTCCAAAACGATTGGGGTTGATTGTAAATTTGTTAGTTGCAAATTTTTCATTGTGTCTAATGTCATGATGTTTATTGCAACTCCTAAATCTATCAAAGTGTTTGGAATTGAAATTTTGTTGATAATGGTTGTGACTCTATGTATGCCTGGGTCGACATATTTCTCCATTGAAATAAAATTTGACATCAAGCATGCTAAGTTACCTATGACATGTATTGTTTTTAGGTCAAATATTTTCTTTGTAGGCTTCTTGAGACAAATCTCTTTAATGGCTTTGGTATAAATCGAAATATCCTTGATTGCTTGGAGTAATGGCATTTTGACATATACATTACTCAATTCATCAAGAACATCAAATTGTGGCAATGGTGTGGGTGATCTTGGTTGAAGTAATCGTTCCGGAAATGGAGGTGGTTGGAGTGTTTTGATTTGTTGATTCTGTTCCAAATTGTTTTGTATTAGTTCACTTTGTTTTCTACGTTGTTGATTTTCTTCTTCATCATTTTGTTTTTCTTGTTGCAACTGCATTTGAACAGGGGAAGGTTCTTTATGCAATGTCCGACCTGACCTTAGTTCAATGTTTTGCAGTGGCAGAGTTGGGTATGAAGGTCCCTCATCTACGCTATAAGTTGGTATGTCTATACGATTGTTTGGGTTAGCTATGGGTTGAGCTAATAACTGTGTGGGTCGAGGTGGTTGGTTGGATGGTAGTTGTAGCTAAGGTGGATTTTTTGTGGGGGAGCAGGTAATGCTTGTTGAGGATTCTGTTGTTGATAAGGTACTAGTTGCGGAGGGTATTGTTGTGGGTATGGCTAAGAATATTGTGACTGATAGTGTTGGGAATATGGTTGAGCAAATGGTTGTTGATATAGTTGCGCAAATGGTTGTGGGTATGTTTGCTACTATTGGTTAAACCAATTTTGCCAAGGCATGGGAACATTCCAAGAATTTTGAACAAGCATGTTATAATTTGCTGGATTCAGATTTTGATACATACCTGGAGGTCTTGGTTGCCATGGTCTTCTAGCTCCCATGAAATATATGTTTTCCATTTCTGTGCTAGCTTCCAAATTATAATTCTACAAAATGTTCATCTTTGTACAATCTTTAGTTTCATGGTTATCTGTACAAAACCCACAAATTTGCACGTTATCTAAGGGACACTCTTTCAAAGCATGTTTCTTCTTCCATTTGGGACAGTATATAGATAATTCTAACTCTTGTTCATCTTGTCTTTTCTTTATTTTCAAGATATATATTTGGTTTCCCAAAGTACTTATAAGGTCTATCTTGAAATCCTCAAATAAGTTGCCTAGTTCATCGCTAGTTATATTTCCTATAGCAAATTTTGTGATCTTTGATGTCATGGCTCTTTTCCCATTTCTTGTCCTACTCCTAGAGTACTTTTGGCATAATTCGGAAATCTCCTCAAAAGGTAAGTTGGAAATTTCCCCTTTACCCATGAGATTAAAATCATCTAAATACTCATCCCGGATGCCTTTAAGAAAGATTGTTCGAATAAGCTGAATTGACATAGTTCTATGTTTTGATTTTTGTAGATTATTTGAGAATCTTTCTAAGTATTCCTCTAAGGTCTCGTCTTCTTGTTGAGTCATTGTAAAGATGTCATCTTTAGAATCTTTTGATCAACAATAAGGTTGATGCTTTTTCAAAAAGAATTTTCTCATATCATCCCAATTAGTGACTGAATGTTCACCTAATCCCATGAACCACCTAAAGTGTTGTTGCTTTTAAGATAGCAGGAAAAAGGCAAAGTCTATGAGCATCATCGGTATATCCATAGGTTTGGCATACTATGTCAAATTCAAATAAAAATGAGTCTGGATCTTCAGATGCCATCCCATAGAAGTTTGGCAATATAGATGGTGGTATGTTTTTCATTTTAATTTCCTCATCCATTTGCTCTCCTCTATCTTGAATTGGGAATTTAAATGTGGATTCCTCTGTTTCTAGTGGATTTTGATTTCCTCCAAACAGAGTATCATGGTTTTTTTTCTTCATTCTCCCTTCTTCTTCTCCTTTCTTCCATTTGTCTCTCATATTCTCTTAGTTGTTCAGGTGTAGGTCCTCTGGATCCTCCCTCTTCAGCCATCGTAATTTGTGATTTATCTAAGGTTTCTGCCTCTTCTTCTTGTTTTAATTCTTGAGGAAAAATTTGTTCATAGATAGGCTGTTGGATTTTTGTGCTACTCCCTTTATATTTCTCTACTATAGAAGTTTCAGGTAGATTTCTTCTCTTTGCTTCGTGAGCTACTAGAATTTGTCTTTCAATGAGGGTGAGTCTTTGGCCTGTTTTTAGTTTTTCCTCAAGTTTTGCCACTGTAACCTTTCCTGTTGGAGTTATGTATTCAATATTTTCTAATGGCTCTGCTCCTAATGGTGGATTAGTTGTTGGTTGGGGGGTTTTTTTTTAAATCTGCCTTTTTCATCCCTAAACCTAGACATAAATAAACATGACTGAAATTTAAATTTAATTCTATGTCTTTGTTGTTTTGTTGATTTTTATTTTTATTTTAGTCTTTTTAGTTGCACCTCCCCGACAACGGTGCTAAAATGTTTGGTCTCTCCTTACCAAGGCAAGTTAAGCTCTTAATTCTTTTATCAACCTGGGAAAGTACACTTGGAGGTGCTTACCTAAATTATATGGATCTAGAAGGATCTAAGATTCTATGGCTACCTAGTGAACTAAATTAATAGTGCTTTCTACAAAAGATCCTTAATTTCCCTTTTTAATCACTCAAACATCAATCTAAATTAAATAAATCCTATGAAATTCTAGTTGCATGAATAATAAAAGCAGAGTGTTGATGATTGATTGAAATCCTACATTCCCTTATAAGAATATTGCTTCAAAGAATTTTTACAATCACAACAATCCAAAGTATTTTCAATTTAAATCACACAGTGAATAAGATGAGTAGTGTTGTAAACCAATATCAGTTAAATCTCTTACAAGAATCATTTACCAAACTGAAAATTGAATTTTAAAACTCCAACCTTAAATCACTTTGGAAATAAAACTAGAACTATCCTTCAAAACTAAAGCTAGCAAAAAAATCTGGAAATTGTATGACAGTAGCATATAAATATCAATTTCAAGATCAATATTAGTTGAGTCCTCTTACAAGGCTTTCTCTTCTCAACAAATTCAAGCTCTCTTAACTAATAACTCTGCTAACATAACTTTTAATTCTGAACATGAAATGACTAATTTCTAAATTCGAATTTGCAGCTAGTAAGAAAAACAGAGAAAAGATAAAGTGTGCCAGCAAAGTGGTGAGGGCCCTTCAGCACTCCATAAGCACCCTATGAAATGATTCAAAAGAGTGTAGCTACTAAATATTGAGACATAAAATTGCTGAAGAAGTCTCATCATGTTGTCATGTTTGTAAGATTTGTTCCTGCAAATTTGTCGCATAAGAGCTCACAACTAAAATATGATTTACCTGAACTCTCTTGTTGAGAGAATCCATGACTCTATTCTCTTTTCCCTTGATGTACTTGATATCAAAATCAAACTCACTGAGAGTAGCCAACCATCTAGCTTTATTTTCATTCAAATTGGGTTAGGCAAACAAATACCTCAGTCTAGTGTGATCACTCATCAAGGTGAACCTCCTACCAAGGAGATAATGTCTCCACATATTTAACGCATGAATCGCTACCAACTCAATATCATGAGTCACATTGTTTTGTTCATGCTCATTCAGATTCCTTGATTCATAACAAACCACCTGCCCATCCTGCATGATGACTCCACCAAGTCCTTCCTTACATGCATCTATACAAACCACAAAAATCCTTTTCAGGATCTGCAATCTTCAAGGCCAGATCATTGATAAGCAACTACTTCAACTACTCAAAACTAGTTACACACTCAGCAATCCATTCAAACTTCTTCCCTTTCATCTACAAAGATGTGATATGATAGTCAATCTTGGAGAAGTTCCTGATGAACCTCCTGTAATAACTTGCTATTCCCATGAACGATCTGACCTTATCCACATTCCTTGGAGTTGGCCACTCCATGATAGCCTTAATCTTTTCCATGTCCACTACTATCCCTTCCTTGGAAACAACATGTCCCAAGTAATGAATCTGAGACTAAAAGAAACTACACTTCTAAGCGTGGCATACAACTGATGCTCTCTCAACAATCACAATACCGCGGCTAGGTGCTCTGCATGCTCCTCCTCATTTTTTGAATATACCAATATATCATCAACAAAGACTATCACAAACTTATCCAGGTAAGGACACAACACATTGTTCATCAACTACATCAAGGTGGTTGGATAATTAGTAAGACCAAAAGGAACCACCACAAACTCATAATGCTCATACCTTATACGAAATGTAGTCTGGTAGATGTATTCTTCTTTGATGTGCACCTAATGATATCCTAATCTCATATCAATCTTCAAAAATATTATGTCTCCCTTCAGTTGATCAAACAAATCATCAATCTACGGAATGGATACATGTTCTTGATAGTCACCTTGTTCAGCTACCTGTAATCAATGCATAATCTAAAAGTACCATCCTTCTTCTTTAGAAACAACACTGGTGCACCCCAAGGCAACACACTTGGCCTTATGTATCCCTTATCAAGCATGTCTTTAAGTTGTAACTTTAATTCCACCAACTCTGGAGTGCTCATCCTATATGGTGCCTTAGATTTGGTGCTACTCCCAGTACCAAATCAATAGAGAAATTCACCTCTCTATGAGGAGGAAACTCTAAAACCTCTGTAGGAAACACATCTTGAAATTGTCGCAAAATAGCATACTTCCTCAGGACTTCATCATCGTCCTTCCCTTTGTCACTGGAAACATCAATTGTAAACAATACACAATCTTTCTTGCAGCTACACTTAGCTTGCATAGCTATAACCATTCTCATTAATGTAAGCTTCTTCTTTCCCTACAAGACTCTCTTCTCTCCATCATCATCCAAGCACTCAATGGCCTTGTTATGACAATATACCTTGGTCTTGTGAATAAACAACCAATCCATTCCCAAAAGCATGTTATATGAACCCAAAGGAAACACATTTAGATGTGTTATTATAGACATACCATTAAGCTCAAATGCACAAGATTTCACCCAATGATGAACTCTTATCTTGGTCTTTGTAGCTAACTATACCAACGAAGATTCTGCATGCATTTCTTTATTTAAACAACAATGATCCACTAGGGCAGGACTAACATAGCTATAATTAGATCCGGGATCAATAAAAAGATCACAAAGCTTACCTTCCATCTTAATAATAGATGCTTGACGGTATGTCTGTCTGTTATCAAGCGTTGCATATATCTGGGGAATGCTCTGACCAACACCCCCAATTGTTTGTGTCTCCTGATCATTGTAGATTTATGGCCTTACACCCAGCTACAACGGACAATTCTTCTTACAATGGTCTTTACCACAAATCCAACACTTCAATGGTTCCTTGCCACTACCTTTATTTTGCTTCTCTCCAAGTTGAGACCCATGTCCTTTCTTAGTTGCCTTAAACTTCTTACAAGGGGCTACATTTTCTTTCTCACCTGCATCCTAAGATCTTCCTCACTTCTTGGGCGATTTTCCTTTAGTATTCTCATTACCTTTTCAATCACGCTTGAACTCAAGATTTCACTTTGACTGCTCACATCAAACTCAATCTGATCCTTAAATGGCAATGGCAAACCATTGTTGAACATTTGGATCTTTTCTTTCTCATCATTGAGATAAGGCACATACCTCAATAACTCTATAAATTTGGTTGTGTACTCTTCATGGAACCCATCTTGAGCTCATAAAACTCCTTGGCCTTTTTTTCATAATATCTCTTAAACATATACTTATTCCTAAAGATTCTTTCAAACTCATCCCAAATCAACTTCTCTTCCTTGATTCCTTTGACATTCTTAATATCTTCCCACCAAATGTCTGCTTTTCCTTTGACATTGAAGGTGGCTATCATTTCTTACATGTTCTCTAAGTAGTCATGCAATGTGAAGAATTTTTTCATCCCAAGTAGCCATGCTTCTTCATCTTCTGATTTGTTCATTTCCCCATCAAAATTAGGAGGCTTAGATTTCTTGAATTCCTTTGGAAAATACTCACTCCTCTAATGATTTTGGTAGTGATGGTGATGATGTCTCCTAGAAGAAGAGATCAAATAAAAAACATGCGTACCAGTCCTCTTATCAGGTGTATCTAAGAGTCTTCCACTCTTCTTTGTATCATAACTATACATCTTATACCTTCTTTGAGATCTACTTTCATCTGCCCCATTAGTCCTTTCCTCCTGCCCATCTCCATGATTAATCCCCATTTTTCCCTGCTTGTGTAAATCTAAAAGGCTTTGAAGAATCACTGCATTGACTTCGACTTGCTTTTCCTAAGCCTTTGCAAGTATTTCATGTGCCTCAATCAACCTATTATTATCTATTTTACAACTTATAATATCTGCCCTTAGAATCCTCAATGTATCTGCTAGAGTAGGAGAATATTCCTCTCCTTGTTGCTCAACTGACCTTTCCCAGCCATTGGTTTCACTTCAGGCCTATACGGAGAGTCATGTGAACTATAATCCACCATTTTTCTCTTCATCTTTCACCTTCTATTTCTTGCAAACATATCGTGTTAGATAAACCAAATACAAGACATAATCAAAAGCATACCTCAATGTATCTCATGGGAGGCTTTTACATTTGCACAAGCTAATCCAAATTAGCACGATATATAGTAATAGAAACAACGTATCAACATCATGATTCATTCATGACAATAATACAAAACTATAATAATAACCACATGCATGATAACCATAATCATCTGCATTTACCCCAAGGTCTAGTACTATAAACCTCACTTTGATACCACTTTATAACATCAGTACTAGAGAAAGGTTTACAGGGAACAAAACTGCTTTGATAGAACCATGTAACACCCTACCCCACATTTAGTCACTTTCACAAGCTTTCCAAGGTAAACATTAGTTAAGAGTTATTATGACATGACCCAACAACCAAGTTCTAGTTATGGAAGTGGGATCTACTAGATAGAAACTTATTGAAACCTCTCAGGGACACTAGATCACCTAGGTGTCAAACAACAACCACTGGTGATCAAGCCTTGAGCTAGAACTTTCTTTTTACCAGACTCTACCTCCCAGTTGCATACATGCCAAGTTGTGCATGTAGTTGGAAAGCTCCAATCACATCCACAAGCCTTCCTCTGTGTGATTGCAGCCAAAATTTCCCAGTTCAAAGGGTGCGGCTAGAAACCTTGTTTTGGATTTTTAGGGCCAGTTCAAGGCCATCTGCCTATAACTACCTATAACTCTCCAAAATTTCCTTAATCACCTATAGAAATCTTCATTCACTAGTCTTTACTCATTTCTTGCTCAAACTTACCAAATACATGAGAATCATTTAGACAAACACTTTGTGGTCAATGTACCTATAGGTCATAAATGCATAGTTCATCAAAGAATCACCAAGAAGGTTTGACGTCCTATCTTACTAGTTGCAATAACATACATTAGCCTATGCATTCATATCAAGTAGTCAATAACTCATTAAACCATGGAATTGATTCATAACAAGAGCACATCATAAAATAAGAAATATACCATGCATATAACCAACACTTAACTAAAATAGAACCATGACAAACTAGTCATGAAATCATACATAAAATCAAAACGTGTTCTCATTATTCTCAATAAGAATCAATACATAATAACATACGCAAATCTCAAATAAGTCAGGGACTTCCTGTTGGAAATAATACTGAGAGGGGGGGGTGAATCAGTATTATCACATTAATAAAACTTTTTCATTTCCATATGCTACTTCCACAACTTCTTATGATTAAGTTAATTGATCTTCAATGAGTGCATTAGAACATTATCAATCATATTATCAGTTAACAGATGCAGTAACATAGAATAGATCATCACACATAAGGCACACACATGAACACCATGATATAAGGTGGAAACCCAATGCGGGAGAAAACCACCTGCTGCAAGTCATCTCAATCTTCTTCTTAATAAGAAAATCCTTTACAATATTTTGTACTGGTGCAGCCTTATACCAGTACGGGAGCTACAACCCCCTTTTCTCTTGTATTAGCCAATCCATTTACTAGTACGCAGGCTACTACCTGCTACAATGCTCCAAAGATCTCCTTTAGCTCTTGTACTAGCTTAGATACTAGTACGTAGGTGCTGACCTACAATCTTCTCTCCTCAACGTACCACATTTCATCAATTTTCATACTGGATACACTGAAGCACAACACATAATCTGAAAGGGCCACATTTCATCCAATTTTCATACTGGACCCAATAACCATATTGAAGCTCATAATCAAACAACCTTCTAAATCACCCAATCACTAGATCAATACATATACAATGAGAGTCATCAATCAGATCTAGTTCATCAGATCATAAAGATATAATCAATCACTTCTCAGATCTAGTTCATCAAATCATAAAGATATAATCAATCACTTCTCAGACGGCTGTTATAAGATCATAATACCAGAAACCAGACATCACTTCAACACCCAGAACACAGCAAGGATAAACAAAGATTTTAAGAGAAGTAAGCACCCTGCTCAACTGCTCGCCTGCTTACGTAAGCACCCTGCTCAACTGCTTGCCTGCTTACAGTACTCACCCTGCTCAACCGCTTACCTGCTTACAGTACGCACCCTGCTCAACTACTCGCCTGCTTACGTACGCACTCTGCTCAACTGCTAGCCTGCGTACCTCGCTCTAAGTCTATTGAACTGCCTGCGATCCTCTGAACCTGAAACCCTTCTGTGCCTGCGTACAGGCGCACTTGCAACCCTTCTGTACCTGCGTACCGGCGCACCTGAAACCCTTCTGTACTTGCGTATGGGCGCACTTGAAACCCTTCTGTGCCTGCGTACGGGCGCACCTGAAACCCTTCATTCCTGCGTATGTACGTACTTTTCTCTCATTGTACCTACATACCTTCGGGCATAGATGATTTCAAGACTTCAGAAAGAACCCAGACAGTCAGATCTACAGATCTGAACATGCACCGAAGAGATCTTAGTCCATCAGTAGATTCGCCTTATTTAGATCTAGACCAAATCTTGCCCTTATAAGATTTTCAACCAAAAACTTGCTTAAGCCAAATGATCTCCTTAGCTTTATATAGTAAAGCTCTTCCTTAAATCATGGATTAATACCACAGGCCGACACCATAATAACACAAAACCGTCGGCTAAAAACCAAGTGTAAAACATAAGAAACCCCACGTGTGCTTTTCTTTGCCTTGAAATGTGTGCACTGGGGGTACGCACCTCCTGAACGGGATAACTGCGAGTATGTACGCACTTTATGTAACACCGACCTGCATGTACGCACCTTATGTAAGGTGTACCTGCGTACCCCTTATTTTCTTCAATATTTGATAGCTGATCATTAATCTCTGCTGCTGACTTGAAGTACTGTGATCTATCACCTGAATGGGTTGCCATCAAGGACAACACTTTAGCCATAATGCCAACAATCTCCCCCTTTGGACTTGATGGCAACAACACCGAATCATTCTCCCCCTTTGACA
>APFE030383053.1:0-71325 GCA_000404065.3 Pinus taeda | reverse complement strand
AAATTTATATAAGTTTTTTAGAAAATATCTATAAGGTAGATTACTAAATACAAGATACCAAATTTTAAGAATAAATAAAAATTGTAAACATAATTGTGATTGTTGATAAAAATAAGCATTGTGATATTTAATTAATTAATTAATTGTATCAAATGAATTTACCATATTTTTATCAAGAGTACATCTCACTATGTTATGGATGACCAAATACAAGATGTCAATTTGTAACAAAAAAAGATTTAAATGTAAATGTAATTGCAATTGCTATTACAATTATGTATGTGTTAAAATCATATTATTGAAAAGAAAATTAATAACAATTTCTTATTATAATTGGATTTTAAATTCTAATATCAATTAATAATAAAATCAAATTCTAACATATTTTAATATTATATTAATCATATTAATACAATATTAGTGTCATAACGTTCACTTGGACTTTATCACAATAAATTAAGTATTATTATCTACTAAAATTATGTAGGTATGAAAGATAAGTATTATTGTTATCATTATAATTTAATAATAATAAGAAATATCCAAATTAATTAACATTATAATAAAGATTTATCTTCAAACGAGTGTTTTTGCAACAAAAGAATTACAAATTTTAAAGCTTCATTATTATAGTCCAATCCCAAATCCAACATTAGTTCATTATGCAATGAGTTGGGAATATCGTGAAAAGTTGTAACCAAGATTATGCTTTTGCACATCTCTACGTAGGATGATACTTATTCAATATATAAGCTTGATATGTATTCACTATATAAGCTTACATAAATATCATACTGGGAATTTTTCTTATCTTGAAAATATACTCACAGTAATTCATATTAATTTTATAATATGAATTAATTTTATACATTTATCATGCTTTTAGGTTGTGTATTCAAATTTTGAGAATTGCATTTGAGTTTATGAAATTAGAAAATTAACAATTAATGTGATTCCAGAATAGCCGAATTTATGGAAGAGTAAATTGCATCAAAAACATATTTAAATGAAAGTATGGGCTTAGTAGAAACAATATTTTAAATAGTTTTTATTCAATTTGGTTCACATCAAACTCATATTTCATTTAATTATTTTTATCTAACAAAACAACAAAATTGGATAAATTAAACATTAACCTTAAAGAATTCTACTCCATATAAAATTTAATTAAAAAGTTAATGAGAGGTGTGAAATTAAGTTAATAAGAGATGTGAACTAATTTCAACTAGTACAAATAAACTTTACAAAGTGTGTTAATTTGGATATAAGCATATCTATACGAAAGAATTATAAATGGTAAAAGCAATAATTATAAGGAATTATACTAGCATTTGCACCAAATGTTGCAAAGGAAACCCCATAAGGCATAAATTGAAGAACACAAATACAACAAAAGAATACTTTGATAAAGAATAAAAATATATTGAACGCTCAAATCAATGCCCCATTAACTGGAACCACTTAGTAGACCTATCTATCAACATTATGATTATACACAATGATCGAGAAATTTCCCATATACAAACAACACCTTCCACAACAACCTTTTGTCACATCCACATTTTAAAAAAATGCCTTGGAACGTGATTGGAATCTCCCATATTGGAATTAGTATGGTGTAACATCCCATACCCAATTCGAATTACCTCTCAAGAAAGAAATCAAAGTCAGAAATGGAAATCAACGTCGAGATTCATAAGCAACAGAAGGTAATCATTAAACAGTCCAGGAGTGGGAAGGTGAGAGAGTTATCAGAGTATTCTTTTGTTGTATGTGTGTTCTTCAATTTATGCCTTACGGCGTTTCCTTTGCAACATCTGATGCAAATGCTAGTATAATTCATAATAATATATATTTTTAGTATGTTTATGTGTGTGGAGAGAGATAATTATTATATATTATTAGATACATTTTAATATTGCTTTATAGTATTTTTAATTGATGTGTGTGTTTAAATATATAAAATTATTAATTAGTAATATTAAATTAATATTATAAATTATAATTATTCAACCCATATTTTGGATTATTAATAAATTAAAAAAATTATGGGTTAAAAAATATATATTAATAATAATATATAATTACTAATATGTTAGGATTTATTATATATTATGAATAAAGTAAATTAGTTTTAGTTATATTAAATATAGTTGTGATAGACAAAGTGTTTTTATGTTCATTTGGCTTTATAAATTAGTTAGTCTATCTTTATGATGATGATGATGGTTAACGTCCATCGAGACCAGACATTGGTCTATCGAACCTAAAGAAACAAATTATTTATTTTGATTTAAGATTTTATTCCTATGCTCAAAAAGCCTGGATAGAAGCCTCCCAAGCTCACTATAATTTTGACATTGTAAAAGGCTAGGAAGGTCAGTATTGTAACAAAGAGTGTGAAACTGAGATCTAATGTGGTTGTACAAGGGGCACTCTAAGAGGAAGTGGTTTTCATCTTCGATGTTCCTATTCTCACATATATGGCAGATCCTTTCCTTCCATGGCGTTTTAGGAACTGCCCAATGACCTGTTTCACCATGGAGCTCATGAGAATTCGTTCTAATCTTTGCTATATTAGTTTTCTTCTTTGAACTAGTTAAAACAGAGAGATACTTTTGATCTTCTAGGGTGGGGTTGATGACCTTCTTATAATAACATAATTTTCTTTTAGCCACTAAATCTTTCTCACACCACATTTTTTCTTTGATGACCTTCTTATAATAACATAATTTTCTTTTAGCCGCTAAATCTTTCTCACACCACATTTTTTCTTTGAACTTAGAAGTAACAATATCTTTAATGTTATTTATGTTTTGCAATTCATCATTCTCGTTGATCTCCCAACAGTTTAACTAGGCCCTTGTGTCTTTATGCCACCCTCGATTGAGCCTTAGGTGGTTTTGGCTGGAATTTAAAGCTAGCTTAGGAAGTCTATGATCGTCTATGTTATTGAGTTTGTGCTTGTACAACAGAAACTTAATCATAGCTAGGCTCTCAATAGCGGAAATACCTGCTTCTATTAGGAGAATAGGATAGGGTGTATTACTTTTAATTTTCAGGTTATAAGTTATAAAACGCTTTTGGATTTGCTCAATCTTTCTCCATGATTCTCTGGAGATGCTGCAACCCCAAACCTCACAGCCATATAAGATAACAGGAGTGACTAAAGTTTCAAAGAGGAACTTCTTTTCATCCCACATTACGAGGTTCGCTATTTTACAATTATTTTCAAGACCAAAATAAGCTTTTGATGGGACCCAGCCCACTTGGCAACGCTTTATGCTTTATTTAACACCCGGATCGATTACGTGGCAGACGTAATATCTTTTCCCGCGGTTCTTTGTGACGGTGGTAGCTGGGATAGTAAATGCAGAAGTTAATGGCAATACCCTGCCTCGAATTATACCATAACCATAAATTTATTGTGTTCTCTCGATTGTTCATTGGGCTTTTGTTCTGCTGTCGTCGAGGGTTTGTTAGTTCTGCAATGAAACTGTGGATGCATTATACTGTGGTTTATCTGGCTCTGCAATGAAACTTGTATGTAATATGCTGTGGTTTTGCTGGCTTTGGATCCTGACTGAAAACTTAGTTCCACCTCTGGTTGACCTGTTCGTTCGTTTGATGGCAAATTTGTTTGACTCTGGAGGTTATTCGGCCTGGTTCCGTGCTTGATTTTTGGTAAGTTACTCTGCTACTTCGCTGGTTCTTGTATGCGTGGGTTTTTGGTTAAATTACTTGCTTCTAGCTATGGTTATGGCGCCTGTTGGTTGTATTTAGGCTGTGGTCTGAGCTCAATCCCTCTGCTCGTTGTTAATGGCTTTCACTGTGTGATTACTGTGTGCCTTTCTGGTTCTCTGAGGTTTCTATTCCAACTTCCGTTTGTTGGTATTTGTTTGTGGTTATCCGCCTTCTCATAATACGGCACTGGTCTTGGTTGGAAGCACAGGGCTTCTCAGGAACGCGCCCTCGATTTAACACAGGTAAGATAATCCTTCCGTGCTTCAATTTTACTCTTCTTCTCGTTCTGGGTCTAACCCAACTCGTTCCTTTTCTCTACAGTTGCTCAGTTTCATTCGCTCATCACGCTATGGCATCTGGCCGCGCTCTCCAAGTAAGAAATCCTTTTCGAAAGGTTTGTTTCTTACAGGGTTTTGTTTCCCCTGAGTTTCTCTTTCACCATACACACTAATACTTCGCGTTTGGCTCCTTGCAGGTCTTTATGGGCAACCTGGTCGGCATATCCTCCTACGCTTGGCTATTTTAGTTGTTCGTCTCCTCGGTAGGCCTGAAACTTCGTTATCTATTTGTGATTGTTGTTTTTTTAGGACGACCCGTCTCCTGGTTTGGTTATTTAGTCACTGTATATGTTATTCGACTATAATTTTAATTTCGTCGACTCTATGTGGGAATGTGTGAGAGTTTAGTGTGGCCTCTGGTTGTTTGTTTGGTAGAAACCCTAACTCAGGGTTTTTCGATTTGTCATGGGTTTTCGTCTTTCAGTCGTATTCGGCTCTATTTATGTCTTGAATGGTCTCTGTCCTCTGGAATGTGGCTCGGCTCTACCAACAATACTGTAGATTTTGTTCTTCGACAATTGAAATGAAATTTGAATATAAAAGAGAGTGTATGGTTGTTTTGTTACCTCCGCATATTCGGCTTTGGTTGTCATTTGTCCTTATATGCATTCAAACGTTGGAAAGCTTGTAAACGTGGCTGGTTATATTCTCGGTCATTGTTAACTGAACTTTATGAATTGGAACTATTGCTTCACCGCGTGCGTAAAATAAGTAGATGACTGTTAATTTGGTAACTCTGAATTCATTAAGATTCTGTCTATTTGGTTTATATTCGACTGTGAATAATGTTTACACAGTAGCCATGACAATGTAATAAATAATGATGATACAATAGCTCGTTAGATGATGAAAACGTAAATGAATGTCAACAAATATTGATACAGATAATTTAGATGGACAATAGCTTCTCTGTTTTTGAATGCTTGGTCTTTTCTATTTCTTTTCCTTCTGAATTGACTCAACTTTTTTCTCCTGAACTAAACCCCATTCTGTTACATTTGTTTTGGCTTTATAGCCCTCTGTTTTTAGTTGATGCTTACAGTTAGTTTAACTATTACAGAATATGGTTACATAACTTCTACTTCTATTAATAACTATACTCATTTGGTATTCCAAGACTTGTAGGAACAGTTGATTGTTATTTTCCCTAATTACATGGACTACTTTCTAATTAACAATCGAAACTACAACAATCCTAAACTGGAAAATAAAAGAGGTATCTAACTTTTGCTGATTTGTAAAATAAAATAAAAAGAAAAGTTATTCCCATAAAACTTTGACAGTTCAATCGATCACTAGCTGTTGAACCTGGTTGGAGTTCTTTCTGCCCAATTACGGTGAGCTGGATGCTCCTGCATCAGGCTCCCGGGGTGAAAAGAGATCATGACTCCGGTTCATGAGCTCCTCTATCGATGTTCCTGTTCGTTCAATCTGCCTGGCATCAAGCCATGAGCTGTCCTCAATCGGACGGTTCTTCCACTTGACCAAGTACTAAAAATAATTTTTCCGCCGAGTACGCCTAACTACCTGAGTTTAGAGGATGCCTTCGATCTCAGGAGATTGGACATAAGGCATTTGTCTTTTCCAACTTTCTCTGTCTTCCTGGGTGTTCCGCGTGGATTGTCCAGGTTCATCCTTCTTTTCCTCCAACAGATCGCCTGTATACGGAAATAAATATGCCACATTGAAGATAGGTGATATGCCTACTCCAGGTGGTAGTTGTATTTCGTAGGCATTCGCTGAAAACTTTCGCAAGATCTTACAAGCCCCTATCTTCTTGTACTTCAGTTTATTGTACGTACCCTTAGGGAAACGTTCCTTACGCAGGTGTACCAGAACTTCATCTCCTACCTCAAAATGAACTTCTCTTCTTCTTAAATCTACATGTTCCTTATACTTTGAGCTGCTGTCCTGTAATTTTGCCTTCACCTGTTCCTGTAAATCCCTCATTGCATTTGCAAAATCTTCTCCATCCGCACTCCGTCGTTCCTGTAAACCAAGATCCCGAAGTTCATGCACTCCACGAGGGTGCATGCCATATAGGATCTGAAAGGGACTGAGACCCATGCTACGATTCGGCGAATCGTTGTAAGCAAACTCTGCTTGCGCTAGCACTCGGTCCCACATTCAAGAATTCTCTCCAACTAAGCTGCGTAACAGATTTCCCAGACTTCTGTTCACAACCTCCGTCTGTGCGTTGGTTTGCGGGTGATAAGCAGAACTGTAGCTTAATTCGGTGTTCATTTTTTTCCATAAGGTACGCCAAAAATGTCCCGTGAACTTCATGTCTCTGTCTGATAGGATGGTTGTTGGAAACCCGTGTAATCTGACAATCTCATTAAAAAACAAGTGGGCCACGTGAGTGGCGTCACTAGTTTTCCAACAAGGTACAAAATGTGCCATTTTTGAGAAACGATCCACCACTACCATCACCGAATCATAACCTTTCTACGTTTTTGGCAGTCCCAAAACAAAATCTAAACTCGCTGAATCCCAAGGTCTGCCTGGAATAGGCAATGGCGTATATAATCCTGTGTTATGGCTATGTCCCTTCGCTAATTGACACACCTTACACTTAGCCACAAAATGTTGTACGTCTCGTCGCATTCTTGGCCAAAAATATAAGTGACTAAGTTGCTCCAAGGTCTTGTCTATACCGAAGTGTCCAGCCAAACCCCCACTGTGTTTTTCACGAATGATATTCTCCCTCATAGAACAGCTGGGGATACACAATTGTCCTCCCTTAAAAAGAAATTTCTCTTGTATGTTGTAGTCCAACCAAGGACTATTTCCCCTTATCAAAGGGTTTTGGCACGCCTCATAGGCTTCTCTGAAATCTGTGTCTGTCTTATAAAGATCCCGTAAATGTTCAAAACCCAAAACCTGTACAGTGCATTCCTGTAAAAGTGAAACTTTTCTACTCAATGCGTCGGCCACCTTATTTGCTTGTCCGCTAATATGTTTCAGCACAAAATTAAAACTATGTAAGTACTCCACCTATTTGGCATGTTTATGATTAAGTTTGTGTTGTTGCATTACATATTGTAATGCAGAATTATCTGAAAATAGCACGAACTCGTTCCCTAACAAATAATGCCTCCAGTGTCTTAGAGCCTGTACCACTGCGTAAAATTCCTTGTCATATGAGGAATACTTCTGCCTACTCTCATTCATTTTTTCACTGAAAAATGCTACAGTTATGTCCTCCTGACTAAGTACAGCCCCGATTGTTGTTCCACTAGCATCACAATGTACCTAAAATAATTTTTGAAAATCTGGTAGCCTGAGAATCGATCTTTTTGTTATTTTCTTTTTCAATAGCTGAAAACGTTTTTCTGTTGCTTCTGTCCATCGAAAAGGTTGGCTGGCCTTTTTGATGGTCTCCAACATAGGAGCACAAATTCCGCTGAAATTTTTAATAAACTTCCTGTAGAAACTTGCTAATCCATGGAAACTACGTACCTCAAGCAAATTCTTCGGTGACGGCCAATTTATTATTGATGTTACCTTTTCCGGATCCATCTTCAATTCGTTTTCCGCTATCACAAATCCCAGATAAATTAACTCAGAAACGTACATTTCTTCAAATTTATCAATAACTTGTTCTGCTGTAGCTTTTCCAACACTTTGCGCATATGCCAGAAGTGTTCTTCTCTCGTCTTGCTAAAAATAAGAATGTCGTCCAAATAAACAATTACGAACTTCCCAATATATTCCTTTAGCATCTCATTCATGAGTCTCATGAATGTGCTGGGTGCATTGCTCAACCCAAATGGCATGACCAACCATTCATATAATCCTTGATTGGTTTTAAAAGTTGTCTTCCACTCATCTCCCTCACGTATCCGAATCTGGTGATATCCGCTTTTTAAATCTATTTTAGAGAAGTAGGTTGCCCCACTCAAACAGTCCATCATATCATCCATACGTGGTAATGGGAATCTGTACCGTATGGTGATTTTATTGATGGCCCTGGAATCAGTGCACATCCGCCATTCTCCTCCCTTTTTGGGGGCGAGAACTATTGGTACAACACATGGGCTCAGACTCTCTCTGATCAATCCTTTGTCCAATAGCTCCTGCACCTGTTTTTTGATTTCTTCATTATCCTTGGGGCTCATTCGATAAGCTGCCTTATTTGGTAAGCTGGCTCTAGGTATGAAGTCGATATGGTGACTAATACTCCGCTTGGGAGGTAACTTATCTGGCAAGTCATCCACTACTATATCTGTAAATTCTTCCAACATCTGCTGTATTTCTATAGGTAAATCTGTGATTTCTGTATGCAATAGAACTGTCCTTGTCTTCTTGACTACAACATAATTTATTTCGTTGTTCTCAACCTGCTTTAAAAACTGTTTTCCGCTCATTAGCAATGCCTTAGTTTCATTTACTTCAGCTGCTTCCTTCTCTTCCCTGATAGGCACAAGGGTATGCCTAACCCCATCTTTTTTGAACTTATAACAGTTCAACACTCCATCGTGTGTCACTTTTCTATCATATTGCCAAGGTCTGCCCAATAAGATGTGACATACGTCCATCGGCATAATGTCGCAAATGATTTTATCCTTGTATTGTCCTATCTGAAATTCAACTTCACTCTGTTCGTCCACCAGTAACTGGTGCCCCTTTTGTAGCCATGAAACTCGATACGGATTGGGGTGTTTCAAACGCTTCAGTCCCAACTTCTCCACCATCTCGATGGACACCAAATTGTCCATACTTCCGCTGTCGATTATCATTTTACAGCACTTACCCTGCGATTTACAAACTATCCTGAACAGAGCTTTCCGCTGCGTCTGTTCGACACTCTCATCAATGGGTTTCAACAACACCTTATGCAGCACTAAAGCTTCTCCTGTTTCTGGGGCATTTTCTGCCTCTTGAGGGGGTGTTGTTGCTTCCTCCGGTTGCGCCACATACGCGTCTCGCTGTCCAGTTGAATCTGTTTTTGGGCACTCAAACGAGTGGTGCCCCCACTTGTGGCATCTATAGCACTGATAACCAGTTCCCCTTCCACGGCCATTTCCTCTGTCGCGCTAAAACAATCTGCCACCTCTCGTTCCATCTCCCTTTTCTGTTGTTCCCGAAGTCCTTGAACTGCTGGCTTCCTCGCTGTTGCTGGCAGTTCGGCCCTTGCCATAGGACTGGCCTCTTCCTCTAGTAGACCCTCGTCCTCTCCGGGCATTCTGTCTTCAGTTAAGTTTCTCCTCTGCTTTGATTGCGCTCTGGTATGCCTCCTCAGTATTGTTTGGAGACAAAATGCTTATTTCATCCAAAATATCCATCCTCATCCCATTTACATATCTGACTATCCTTTATGTTGTATCCTCTATGTATCCAGCTCACAAATTTACTCGATAAAATTCCTCTGTATACTCTTTCACGGTCAGTCCCCTCTGTCTCAAATTCTGTACCTGTCTATGTAACGCAATTTGGTAATCTCTTGGCAGAAATTTGCCCTTCAATTTAGCTACCATCCTTGTCCAAGTTTTTATCAGTGGTTTGTTTAACCTCTTTCTCTCGTTGTGGACACTGTCCCACCACAGGGTTGCGTGTCCTTTCAGCTTTGTTGCTGTAAACTTGACCCTACGGTCTTCACTAACTTCCTCACATTCAAAATACTTGTCCTTCTCGCTAATCCAATCTAACACAACGTCAATAGATAAACTGCCATCGTAAGTTGGTAATTCTGGTTTTGGTCTGCTGTTTGAAAATAATACAGACTTCAATAACTTCACTTTTGGTGAGTCACCTTCAGGCCCATCTGCTGCCACTTCCACTTATTTTTCACTCACATCACCTAATTCTGGATCTCTTCTCCTGCCTGCCTCTACTGCTTCCAGTCGAGCAGTAAGAACTATGAGTTCTTCTCGTAATGCCTCATCTGCCATTCTACGAGCACCTCGGCCTCGTCCTCGTCTACCTATATCCATTTCTCCCAAACCTCTTCAACTCAAACTTCTCTGATGGGACCCAGCCCACTTGGCAACGCTTTATGCTTTATTTAACACCCGGATCGATTACGTGGCGGACGTAATATCTTTGCCCGCGGTTCTTTGTGACGGTGGTAGCTGGGATAGTAAATGCAGAAGTTAATGGCAGTACCCTGCCTCAAATTACACCATAACCCTAACTTTATTGTGTTCTCTCGATTGTTCCTTGGGCTTTTGTTCTGCTGCCGTCGAGGGTTTGTTAGTTCTGCAATGAAACTGTGGATGCGTTATACTGTGGTTTATCTGGCTCTGCAACGAAACTTGTATGTAATATGTCGTGGTTTTGCTGGATCTGGATGCTGACTGAAAACTTAGTTCCACCTCTGGTTGACCTGTTCGTTCGTTTGATGGCAAATTTGTTTGACTCTGGAGGTTATTTGACCTAGTTCCGTGCTCGATTTTTGGTAAGTTACTCTACTACTTCTCTGGTTCTTGTATGCGTGGGTTTCTGGTTAAATTACTTGCTTCTAGTTGTGGTTATGCCACCTGTTGGTTTTATTTAGGCTGTGGTCTGAGCTCAATCCCTCTGTTTGCTATTAATGGCTTTCACTGTGTGATTACTGTGTGCCTTTCTGGTTCTCTGAGGTTTTTGTTCCAACTTCCGTTTGTTGGTATTTGTTTGTGGTTATCCGCCTTCTCACAATATGGCACTGGTCTTGGTTGGAAGCACAGGGCTTCTCAGGAACGCGCCCTCGATTTAACACAGGTAAGATAATCCTTCCGTGCTTCAATTTTACTCTTCTTCTCATTCTGGGTCTAACCCAACTCGTTCCTTTTCTCTACAATTGCTCAGTTTCATTCGCTCGTCACATTATGGCGTCTGGCCGCGCTCTCCAGGTAAGAAATCCTTTTCGAAAGGTTGGTTTCTTACAGGGTTTTGTTTCCCCTGAGTTTCTCTTTCACCATACACACTAATACTTCGCGTTTGGCTCCTTGTAGGTCTTTATGGGCGACTTGGGCGGCGTATCCTCCTACGCTTGGCTATTTTAGTTGTTCGTCTCCTGGGTAGGCCCGAAACTTCATTATCTGTCTGTGATTGTTGTTTTCTGAGGACGACCCATCTCCTGGTTTGGTTATTTAGTCACTGTATATGCTATCCGACTGTAATTTTAATTTCGTCGACTTTGTGTGGGAATGTGTGAGAGTTTAGTGTGGCCTCTGGTTGTTTGTTTGGTACAAACCCTAACTCAGGGTTTTTCGATTTGGCATGGGTTTTCGTCCTTCAGTCGTATTCGGCTCTATTTATGTCTTGAATGGTCTTTATCCTCTGGAATGTGGCTCGGCTCTACCAACAATACTGTAGATTTTGTTCTTCGACAATTGAAATGAAATTTGAATATAAAAGAGAGTGTATGATTGTTTTGTTACCTCCGCCTATTCGGCTTTGGTTGTCGTTTGTCCTTCTATGCATTCGAACGTTGGAAAGCTTATAAACGTGGCTGGTTGTATTCTCGGTCGTTGTTAACTGAACTTTATGAATTGGAACTGTTGCTTCACCGCGTGCGTAAAATAAGTAGATGACTGTTAATTTGGTAACTCTGAATTCATTAAGATTCTGTCTATTTGGTTTATATTCGACTGTGAATAATGTTTACACAGTAGCCATGACAATGTAATAAATAATGATGATACAGTAGCTCGTTAGATGATGAAAACATAAATTAATGTCAACAAATATTGATACAGATAATTTAGATGGACAATAGCTTCTCTGTTTTTGAATGCTTGGTCTTTTCTATTTCTTTTCCTTCTGAATTGACTCAACTTTTTTCTCCTGAACTGAACCCCATTCTGTTACATTTGTTTTGGCTTTATAGCCCTCTGTTTTCAGTTGATGCTTACAGTTAGTTTAACTGTTACAGAATATGGTTACATAACTTCTACTTCTATCAATAACTATATTCATTTGGTATTCCAAGACTTGTAGGAACAATTGATTGTTATTTTCCCTAATTACATGGACTACTTTCTAATTAACAATCAAAACTACAACAATCCTAAACTAGAAAATAAAAGAGGTATCTAACTTTTATTGATTTTGTAAAATAAAATAAAAAGAAAAGTTATTCCCATAAAACTTTGACAGTTCAATCGATCACTAGCTGTTGAACCTGGTTGGAGTTCTTTCTGCCCAATTACGGTGAGCTGGATGCTCCTGCATCAGCTTTCCATCCCCCATTAATCCTTTTTTCAATGCTAAGGTTCCAGTTGAGCTTGTGATGAATATCAATTCCTAGGTACTTGTAAGAATACACTTCCTCCAAGTTATTATTGTCATACATAAAATTAGCATAAGTGTCCTTCTTAGATTTGATAATCATAACTTTTGTTTTGTTAGTGTTAATCGTCATACCCATGGTAGAGTAGAAAACCTTAAGAAGCCTGAGTTGCTTATCAAGATCAGATGGGCACCTTGTCAAACGAACAATATCATCAGAATAGAGAAGAAGGATGACGACTATCCCAGCTAAGATCATGCCATCACATCCTGCTTCCTCTAAATAGCCTTCGAGCTTATCGATGTAAATGCCAAATAGGGTAGGGGAGAGGGGGCAACCTTGTTTAACTCCGATGTTACACATAATACCTTTCGACCACCCCTCATTTCTCTTTAGCTTGGCAATTACATTCTCGTATAACCTTATAGCAACAGTTCTCAACTCGAGAGGAACCTTTAGCTCTTCTAATCTATTCCAAGGGTTGTATCTAGGAACCGTATCGAAAGCCTTTCTAAAGTCCACAAAGCAACAAAATAAATTGGATTTATCATTATGACATTCCTCCACAATGATCCTAAGCGTAATGAGGTGGTCTATTGCTGAGTGATATCTTCTGAAACCTGCTTGGCCTTTAGCCCACTTACCTTCACTTTCAAGCCATATGCTTAACTTCTTTTCCAAAATACTACCATATAACTTGGCTAAGAGAGGGTTGATCATTATTGTTCGATAATTAGAGGGGTTATTTGTATCCCCACTTTTAAAAATAGGGATAATGAGGCTTTCAATCCAAGGTTTAGGGAACCCTTGCTTGACTGCTTGATTGAAAAGCTTGTGGATGTGGGGGATGAGTACAGGACCTCCAATTTTTAAGATTTCCGCCTGGTAACCTTCAATGTCCTTAGCTTTCCCATTAGTGAGGCGATTAACCCCAAACTTAATGTCTTCTAAAGAGAAAACTTCTTTCGTTGTGAGCACGGTTTCCAAATTATCCATGACATTTGGAGATTCATAAAGCTTTTTAAGATAGGAATTCCAATAGTGAAGAGCAATTTTATTATTATCTTTAGTCTTCCTAGTCAAAATCTACCTCCAAAATTTCTTAGGAGCTACCTTAGAGAGGTGTAAGATATTCTCTTGTATTTGATGAATGTACTGCCTCTTTTTCCTTTTAGTTAGGGCTTTGTATATTTTTATCTTGTCCATTTTAAGAGATTCGTCAACAACTTCCTTAATTGCTCTTCTTGCACTTTTACAATCTTCATCATACCATGGATTGGTTTTGCTATTTATTTTATTATTTGAAACTTCAATTGAGAACTTGTTAATAGAATATGAGAGGGTTGTAGTAAAATTATGATAGAGGTCTTCTATGTTGTCTATACTAGATAAAGGAAGAAAATTAGTTTTTAATTCATTTAAGAAGAGATCATTTTTATTTCTATCAAATATTAATTTCTTTTGGCTGTAAGTATTATTTTCTGTGGGAACTCTATGCATGACAAAATTGAGAGCTATAAGTAAAGGCCTATGATCAGAGTCAAGTTCGTGGTCATTTAAGATGTCAAAATTTATTATTTCGTTGTATAATGGGAGATCAGAAATAACGTAGTCTACCACGCTGCTACCAAGTCCATGGATGTAGGTCATCTTGTTGGAATTGGGCCACTTCTTTAGACCATTGCAAATTATGAGATCCTGAGCACTACAGAGCTTAACTAGCTCTAACCCAAACAAATTTTCCCCGAGGTCTTCAAAGCTCCTTTTGTACCTACTAGCTAGAGTAGGGCCTTCATCTAACGAGAGAGGATTAGGGTTGGAATGATTGCTTAGAATAATAGCTTGGTTGTTTGAAGTTCGAGCATTAAAGTCACCTATTAAAAGGATATTACCATCATTCCTTCCTTAGGCTAGAAATATCATTCTCTAAACCATTGTAAGGGTTAGTTTTATCTAGATTCTTCTTCTTATAGAAGTTAGAATTGATGGGGGGGAAATAACATATTGCTATGTAGGAATTTTTATTAATAATGTCTCTGATCTCTATCCAACTATATTGGTTGTGAGGGTCGTTTTTATAAATCTTAGCATGGGGGGAGATGGTCTTCTTAATGTAACAAGCTATTCCCCCAATGCCTCTATGGGAGGATCGCTTGTTCCAGGTAGACCATATGTAAAGCCATCTATGTTAGGGACCTTAGATTCTTCGTGCTCCCAAGTTTCAACAAGCAAAATAATATCAACATCATTTGAAATCCAACTTAGCTTAGGGCTTTTGTTCCATGGGAAGCCCTGACAGTTCCAAGAAAGGATCCGGAGCATGTTTAATTGCTATTGATTACTATCTTTTTGGTTTCTATCTCGAATAAAGGCTTTTCTGTTTCTTATTATTGCCCATTTTCCTTCCTTTCTAGCTTCTTTTACCTTTTGAACCTCCTTTCTTAATTCTGCTTGATCTTCTGGAATGAGATCTTCATTTATGAATATTCTCGTTCCTTTTAGACTTGAGGTTTTACTAAGTATGTCGTACTTATGATCAGTGGAGCTCACCTTTATGCGGATTAGTCTTCCTTTATTCTCAGTTAATTTCCCCAACCTTGTTGCTTTTGTGAGACACATTGTTTCAATTTGTAATCTATTATGTAATTCTGTTTGGGCTAAGGCTAAAGTATCCTCATCTACTTCCTCTTTTAAACCGAAGATTATAAGGTTCAAGGCTTTTTTGTTTTTTTTTTCTCGGTAAAAGACTATGCTATTTCTATTAACCGGTAAACGTAATAAAATTACAAGAGGGGGCAGCTGCAGAAGCCTGCATATCATATATGTTACAAAATTTCCCCATAATAGAAGAGCTAGGGATCTCATCAAAACTAACAACCAGATAGACAGAACAGACAGCCAAATTCATTGGCATTACAAAGAAACAGAGAGAGAGAGTACTGAAACTAAGCATATGACTAGTAACCCTGAAAGTACTGAACCAAGACATTAGCATACGCTGCGGCCGGAGAGTTCTCAAAACTGAGCCATGCTCTCGAAGCAGGCTTCCAAAAACCAAAAAGTGAAAACTCAAGAGCCATCTGTTCAACTGTCCTCTTCCCCCTGTGTCTCCTCGGCTTGCTGACACGCGTCGTCGTGGCTGAGCCTATCTTTTTCATTCAACACGTTGCCCTCCTGGTTTCTGTCGGTGTTGCCAGCGTTGGGGTCCAGGATTAGGTTGATGCAGTCACTCAGGGGAGGAATCAGGGAGGGCGAGTCGACCTGAATCACTGGTTCAACATCCCTCTTGGCGGCCATGGCGATTTGGGCAGAGGAACGCTCACTGCTATTGGAAGAATTGGGGTCAATGCAGGAAATTGGAGGCACCTAGTTGATTTCCTTCGTCATTAGGATGGTTATCTGGGATGATATCAGAGGGCGGTTCAGATTGCTTTGAAATTTAAAATGGGTGGATTGGAAAGCGTTGTTGGGTATCGGATGGTGAGTGGGGTCACTTGCAGGAGGATCCTCAGGGGAAGAAGTGAGGTTGATGGTGGTGAGCAGAGGAGTGGACTGAGGGCGAGCAGAGGGTCGTTTGCTGCTGCCAGGTCTTTCCCCGGAGCGAGAACGCTTCCCAGGTCGCTTCATGGTGCAGACAATGACTGTGACTTTCAACGAAACAGTGCGGAAACCGGAATTGTGCCTCAGAGCATCCAAGGACCCCGAACCGAAACGAGAAACAGAACAAAAGACAATGGAAACACTAAACCGAGAGACAGAGCCTGAATAACTGAAATAACAACGAATGGAGGACTTACCCCAAGCTGTTGAAGGAATTCCAGAGCGAAGAACGCAGGACGAGTAGAAGGGCTGCCAATTCGAGCCAGAACCAGCTCGAATTTCCCCTCTGAGGCGGGGCTCCCTCTCTACCTCACCCACAAATCTCACAACAAACCGAACAGAGTAGTCCTCGACCAAATGCATGATGGAATAATCACTGAGTCGTTGCCTGTAAATAATGCTCCACAGACTGCGTCGGGCTTTGTCCGCCATTAATGACGCTGTCCTGCGCCGTCCCAAAGCCATAAAAACATTCTCCCCGCCTCCATTCTGCGTCTGGGACTCCACGCTGCAGAGCAGGTGGCGGCATCATGCGACTTAACTGTGCATGAATGCCATTTAAAACACTACAATCACCCGGATTGGGGAAGTCACACAACTTTATTACAAAACAAACTTCTATTAAAAAAAATTATAAACGTCTATTAACATAATTATATCCCTAGAATAAATAAAGTATTTGTCACGTGTTTTTAGCATGATTTCAACCACATATAGCGTGTGAAAGCAAACCCACATCATTTTCGTTTAAGTATACCTTATCTATATAAACAACCCAAAAGTTAATTCACTCATCAGATACTATATGTTATGATTTGTCCAATCTACATATATTGTTTGTTTGTTTATTCGAATTGTGATAATATAAAATAAATTAATTGTAAGTCAACTTTCTTAAGCTGGCATTAGCGTTTATGATATTGGGATATGGAAAATAAACTACACACATAAAAAGCAAAAGGAAATTATTAAAAATATATCAAAACTTAGTTAAGAAGGATACTAGAAGTCGAGAAATAATAATAAGGGGGAAATTCTGACTTTAAAAGCGTGAACGTACACGCATTCTTACACTCAACACGTCCCCGACATGGAATCAACTCTGTTGATGAGTATGAGGAAGTTTGGCCCTGAGAAATAATATAATTAGCACATTCATATTTACTTTGGTAAATATGGTTGATATACACTGTATATTAAGTATATATCAATCGTATTTTCCTAATATGATTTGATATATTGTTTAATAAACTAAATCAAAACAACAATTAAATAATTATTAAAGTATTTAGGAATTATAATAAATTATAAAAAACATCATTATTTAGTATAATATATAAATATATTACTGTATAAATATTACATAATATTATAATAATTATATGCTCTTAATATATATTAATTAATAATAATAATAGCTCATAATATTAGATTATTTTTATTATTATTTTTTTTAAGTAATATTGTTCTATTGATATGGTACAAAAAATGTTACAGAAAGGCATGGCCTCAGAGTTGTTAATCAGCTATCATCATCAAAATTGACACTGTTTGTTTTGGACTGCCCCTACATAGAGGAAACTAGTCCAAGAAGCCATGAAGACTGCCCCCATTATGGGGGAAATCAGCCCATTGAACCAGAAAAAACCATAGTCGAGTAAATCTTGTTTTTCTAGAAAAACAAAGAGAATGCATTTCTAGAACTAAAAAAAGACAGAGACACAACCAAAAGACATTGAGACATATCCACCTGGCAGAGGCTCAGCTAGAAGTCTGCAACACATCCAGAACCACAAAAACAGCGAGACACATCCAGAACCACAAAAAACAGTGAGACACGTCCACCTGGCAGTAGGACGCATTCGCAGGAGGCCACGTGTTAAGTCGGTGGCTCCTCCGGTGCTGGTTCCTCCTCAATCCTGCATGCAAATTGATACCAGTCATCATTCGCTTCAGACACGCCATGTTCCTGGGTTGGTGGACCCTCCTCATCGCCTCCTGTGCCCATTTGCCTCTCACAAGTGTCGTGCTGCCTGAAGCTTTTGTGTCATTATGGTTGTCCTCCTCAGCTGATGAACCGCCAGCTTTGGCCTTGCCATGCAGAACTGTTCTGCTTTCACTTTGTTTTTTGTTGCCAGGGATACTGATTCCTCAACGACCTAGAGCCTCCCCACTCTGCTTGTCCCTGAGGCTAGACAGAGGAGTTTGCGATTCAGGCTCTTTTGTGAAAGAAAATGTGACAATGGCAGTGATTGTAGGCCGATTCAAGGCACTACGGAAACGAAAATGAGTGCTGTGAGGGGCGGGATAAGGAGGAAGAGGGAAATCCGCAGAGCAAACAACACCTTCTCTCCTACCTCTACCACTTTGGGTGTTTTGGGTAGCGATGAGAGGGGTATAAGAGCGGATTGGGCGTCTCAGTGGTTGAGTCCAGGGAATCTGAGGCGGAGTTGGTCGAAGCCTGCAAGCGGATGAATCCTCCACGGGTTCCTCTGCACCTATTGCGCATGCGATGCCTGAGGCGAGCCATAGCAGAATTGTAAGTTATGTTTACACCAAAGGAGTTGGAGGTATAGCGACGCTGAGGGTGAACAGGGGAAGTTGGGGCTTGGTCTAAAATACAGAGACTAGAATGTGAGAAATGGAAACCATTACCAAGATCCAGGCAAGGGAGAATCAGGCAACGACTACCAGTCGCAGTGCGAATACGCGGTTCAGCGGCTTGCGGAGGGCAGATGCCATGGAGAAGAGGGGGATTTGCAAATCAATCTACAGGGGCCATGGCTATGAGGGAGGTGAATGTGTCACAACTTTCGGGGTCATTTATTATCTGCTGCAATGTGTTATGAATTCGTCTGAGGTAAGCCCGCGTGACGATGCAGGGAGCCAATGGCTCATCTGTCCGCCGACAGTCCATCTTGTCACCTTAGTTAACGCTGTTGATACCCGCATCCGGGTCATTTTTATATTATTTAAATAACTTAATAATATAAAATTATAAAAATAATAATAACACTACATTGTATAAAATAATATATTTGTATAATACTATAATATTATACTTAATTATGATAATATACAAAATTATAATAATAATAAAATGATATAATAATATAATCATATTATTATAATAAGAACAATAAAGACCAATTATTTATTATTAAGATAATTAATAACTAACAAATAATAAACAACTATATTCTTTTTATATTTATGATATTAATTAATATTATAATAATTATATAAACTCCTCATATATATTAATTTTTTTTTGTAAATGTAGGTAGTGCCTTTCTTTTCTATTTATAATAAACAAAGAGACCAGATACATCGTTTTGGTGGCCTCAACCTGTCCCGAAGGGAAACCAGGTTTGTTGGCCACCTTATTTTGCTATAAGCATTCCAAAAAAAAAATTTAACGAGTCTTTCCATTTTGGCTATATGCACTATACAACTGAAACTACCTATTAAGCTACTATCATGCATAAAACTGTGAAAATAAAAAGTTCAAAAACCATTTAAGAGCCGCAAGAGGATCATTCCTTTCTTGTGCCTATATTCTGGTCCATGTCCATGTGAGTATCCATTTGTTCCTCCTGACTTGGGATAATACGATCCATCCAGGATAGCAGCTGATACATCTCCTCCAGTTTGTTGTTCTGCCTGATCATGATAACCTGGAAGTTTTTCATTTCTTTCTGCAAATTTGGCATACCATTTGTGATTTCCGCCATTTCCTTCGCTCCCTGTTCCAGTGCCTTTGCCAGGAGGCGTTTTAGTACCCAGTAGATATGTAAAGATTGCCTATACAGAGTCAGCCTTCCCCGCGTATTCCCTAGATCCCTAATCATTTTAGCCCAATCTTCTGTCTCGGATTCAGACTGTTCCTCCAACACACTGGTTTCCATGTCTTAGATGATTCGACGAATGTCTTCACTTGTGCCTTCTCGATAAGCTCTTGCCGCTTCCTGAACTGCTGTTAGGGTAGACCTTCTCCCTCTGCTCTGGTTACTTGGGACTTCTGTTGGTCGGCCTCCCTGATTACATTGGTGAGGTCCATGTTAAATTCGAATTATTGCCGCTATAACATCTAGCCTAGTGCCAACAGCCCACAAGCTAACCCCTAGCTAGAAACTTAATACTTAGCTAGATCTAAGACATTAACAAACACACCCACATCATGACAAACCAACATGTCATTTACAAAAATTGAACCCAAATGAAGAAGTGAGGAAACTAGGGGAAAACAATCAACCGAGAAAAAATTTAGGCACTGAATTTGGAAAATAAACTAATTTTTAGTGCATTTTCCAAGAAAAAATCATCAATTTCTAGCATTTAAAAAAAATTCACTAAAAATTTATAAATAAAATATTTATATTAAAAATTAACCAAAAAAAAATTAAAAATATTTGCAAATTTAAATATTTCGCCAAAAAAAAATATCAATAATTTTTTTTGGAGTTGTTCCCTAAAATGCACTTTTTGGAGAATTCCTGGTGACGGAATCCGGCGGAAAGAAAAAAGAGGTCAAATCTTGATTTAGCAGTTTAAATGGTTTTTTTAACTGCAATATTTGATTCAGGCCCTTGAAAACCCTTGGGAGCCATTGATTGTGCAGAAACTTAGCTGACAAACATGGGATTTCCAAATGAATTGCTGCCGGATTTGACCGGAAAAAAATTCGTCGAAACAAGGCTTTCAAAAGTCGCATTATAGACACTGCATTTTTTTTTTAATAAACCCCCAATAAACAATTTATACACTTCAAAATAATTCTCCACCCTTAAACCACATCCACATCCACACCCACTATTCTTCATCCTTAAACCACATCCACATCCACACCCACACACCGACACAAACAATGATGCCACACCCAAACGTAGCCATATAAGTGACCCTTATGCCACGCTTACACCTAGCATCTTGACCGGGCAGGGCATTACCGAGTAAGTGGATCGAGCTGGACACTATTCCAAGCAGATATTGAGGGTATTGTAGGATGGCAAGAGCTAACCAACCTGCCATAGCGCATTAAATCACTGGTTAGCTGCATGCCTTTTAACGAGATAAATGAAAAATAATGAGGTGTGTTATAAAATTAAAAGACATGCAGCTAACCAGTCATTTAATGCCCTATGACACGCTGGTTAGCTCTTGCCATTGTAGGATGAAGTCAAGCCCAGGGCGCGTGAATGAAATGAGGATTGGAAACAGCAGGAGAAGAAAAATTGACGACTTCACGCCCATCGATGATTTTTCTCTCTTTGCTTGGCTGTGATTCACTCATATGCATCTTCTTTACTCCAAACTGACTACTCAAAGTCAAACTGACTACTCGAAGTCAATTAATTTCTATCAGAAGCCCCGTCTCTTACGCAATTAAAGGAGGGCCCGCGTGTTTTTTAATTTATTTTTCATTTGCATGGAGTCCGTGCTTACTTGAACGATCAATCCACTGGTTTTTTTAATACGTACTGTCTGTGTGGAAAAGAAGCTTCGCAGTGAAGGCAGAGTAGAGTTTCCTATCTACCAAGGGATGGAGATGTTCAAGAAAGAAGGCGGAGGAGAGCACCCATTGAGCCACTTCTGCAAAATTTGCGATAAAAGATTCGTCTCAGGAAGAGCTCTGGGCGGTCACATGAGAGCCCACGCCACCGAATCCATCGCTGCAGACACAGAGCTTCAGAAGAGCAAGAAGCCCAGAGCTTCGGATCACAAATCAATGGATTATTCTATAAATTGTGATCTGCGCAGGAAAGAATTCAGTTCACCGAAAGGCCTGTTTGGTGATAGCTGTGCAATCCAACAAATTAACCCCCCTGAGCAATTCGATTCGAAAAAGAATAACGAAGAAGAGGACGCGGTAATCTGTCTTGTGATGCTCGCAAGTGGAGTAAACACTGCTCAAAACCCACGATTCCAAATGGTGGCTGAGCAGACTGGATCAGCTGACCTCAAGCTTCCCAACACCGGTTCGCAGCTTCCCAATTGCTCGAGGAAGAGGCCCAAATATAAGCAAATTGATGGAAATGGTGATCTTTATAATGATGATCAGGTTGGGAAAACTGGGTACAAATGCAACAGTTGCAATAAGGTTTTCATTCCCACCAGGCTCTGGGAGGCCACAGGGCTAGCCACAGTAAGGCCAGGGGCTATTTTTCGCAGATTACTGATTGCCAGAACGAGAGCCTAGTGGAAAAGATTACTGATGAGGAGGTCACAAGTGGATCGGACACTTTCCACAAGCGTCGTCCAAAGGAGAGGAGTAACGATTCATGTGTCAAAGCGAGCGATGAAAGGAGGACAATTGAGCGCGCTAAGACGTCTTTAAAGATCCATAAATGTTCAATCTGTGACAGGGTTTTTCATTCGGGTCAGGCTTTGGGTGGTCACAAGAGATTCCATTGGGGTAGTGCTGCAGGTTCGGATACTGTTAGTACCATTTCTAGCAACAAGGACACCCCTACGCCGCAGCAGCAGACGCCTGCAAGAGTGGAGAGATTCCATTGGGGTAGTGCTGCAGCTTCGGATACTGTTAGTACCATTTCTAGCAACAGGGACACCCCTACGCCGCAGCAGCAGAAGCCTGCAAGAGTGGAGCTGTTCCTGTTGATGATGATTGCGATTCTGGAAATCTGAATAATTTGAGAGGTAATGCAGTCGATTCTCATGCCCAAAGCCACAGCCCTGGTAATTTGCAGCCTCGGTTGATGGGCCGTTAGTTATTTGTGTTATTTAAATTAGTAGGGCGTTATTTAAATTAGTAGGGTATTTTGATTGTGTAAGGATTACCTATGAAGTTTGTGATTTCAATAAAATTTTGCTGGATTTTAGAGATATTAGACCTGAAAAGTTTCCACAAAATTTCACTAAAAGACAATTAGCAAAATCTCACTAAAGACAACTTTTGTTTTTTGTTTCACTACTTTTCAAGGATAATACAAATTATGTATGTATGCCATTTGGAATTATGCAATATAATTGGGAAAACATTTAACAAATATATTAATGTAATTTTTGGCTGGTAAGGTATTAATTTTTTTTCTTAAATTTGGCAGTACTATATTTTCATGATGTCTAATATATCACCCCTATTAGAGCTAGGAATTGAAAATGTGATTTCACAACAAGGAGTTCCTTAAACATAGCACCCACAATATATCCAAAACCCCCTAGACCAGGTATAATTATAATAATTATTGTAATTTTCATATAAACATGTATCTTACGAACCTGATTTATGGGTTATAATAATTATTAAAAAATTATTGTAATTGTCATATAAATGTGCCTTGTAAACGTGATTTTTTTTTTTTTTTTTTTACTTATCAAATAATCATGCACTTAAGTATATAAATACACTATATATCAGTTAAGAATTATACATTTAACCAGAAAAACAAAAAAAACAACAAAAACATTCAATTAAATTGTAAATAGACTTCATAAAAGATGTTAAAATAAATTTTAATTTTTTTTAATTACAATTAAAATAATCGAATAAATTTTATTTATATTCCCCATTTAATAATTTTTAATAATTAAATTAAAATCACGTGTCACGTGTTTTTAGCATGATTTCAACCACATACAGCGTGTGATATTATGATTGGTCCAATCTACATATATTGTGATTGGTCCAATCTACATATATTGTTTGTTTGTTTATTCGAATTGTGATAATACAAAATAAATTAATTGTAAGTCAACTTTCTTAAGCTGGGATTAGCGTTTATGATATTGGGATATGAAACTAAACTACACACATAAAAAGCAAAAGGTAATTATTAAAAATATATCAAAACTTAGTTAAGAAGGATCCTAGAAGTCGTGAAATAATAAAATTGGGAAATTCTGACTTTAAAAGCGTGAACGTACACGCATTCTTACACTCTTAAATACATCCGCGACATGGAATCAATTCTGTTGATGAGTATGAGAAAGTTTGGCCCATATAATTCTAATAATATAATTATCGAGTCATATTTACCAAATAAATATGGTTGATATATACGGTATATTAAATATATATCCAATCACATTTTCTAATATCGCTGACATATGTTAATAAGTTTATATCAAGTACATTAATAATTATTATGGATATTTAGGATTATTAATAACTATATAAATATTAACAATCAGATTATTTATATATATTACTGTATAAATTATATTAATATTAATAATAATTAATATACTCCTAATATTTTAATTAATAATAAATATCTTCATAATAATTAGATTATTTTTATATTTTTAAATAACCTAATAATATAAAATTATAAAATAATAATAATTTATTGTATAATAATAAAATAATAATATTGGATTATAATACTATACTAATATTATATTATAATATAAATATATAATAATAATAATAATAATATTAATATAATCATATTATTATAATATAGTAAATTATAATAAAGAACAATAAAGACTAATTATTTATTTAATAAAATTATTTATTAATAAACAATTATTTATTAATTAATAACCATAGCAATAATAACAATTATATTCCTTTTTTATATATTTATGATTATTATATTATATTATATAATTATATAAATCTTCACACACACAACACATATTATATATATATAATAATTAATAATAAGAATACCTCATAAATAATATTAATTATCATTATATTTTTTAAATAATTAATAATAATAAAAATAAGTAAATTTTATATAATATTATATATTATATTAATTATTATAAATTATTATAAAATTACAAGTATGATTATTATTATAATAATAATATATCAATATTATTATATATTTATTAGAATTTTATATTATTATTATAATATTATATAATATTTAGATGATGATGATGGTGGTGGTTAATGTCCACTGAGACCAAACTTTGGTCTATCATACCTAAAGAAACAAATTATTTAGTTTGATTTAAGGTTCTATACCTATGCTCAAAAAGCTTGGAGAGAAGTCTCCCGAGTTCGCTATAATTTTGACATTGTAAAAGGCTAGGAAGGTTAGCATTGTGACAAAGATTATGACACTGAGATCTAATGTGGTTGTACGCGGGGCACTCTAAGAGGAAGTGGTTTTCATCCTCGATGTTCCTATTCTCACAGAGATGGTAGACCCTTTCCATCCATGGTGTTTTAGGAACTACCCAACGACCTGTTTCACTATGGAGCTCATGAGGTTTCATTCTAATCTTTGCTATATTAATTTTCTTCTTTGAGCTAGTTAAAATAGAGAGATACTTTTGATCTTCTAGGGTGGGGTTGATGACCTTCTTATAATAACTCAAATTTCTTTTAGCTACTAAATCTTCCCCACACCACATTTTTTCTTTGAACTTAGAAGTAACAATATTTTTAATGTTATTAATGTTTTGCAATGCATCATTCTCGTTGATCTTCCAATATTTTAACCAAACCCTCGTGTCTTTATACCACCCCCGTTTGAGCATTAGGTGGTTTTGGCTGGAATATAAAGCTGGCTTAGGAAGTCTATGATTTCCTATGTTATTGAGTTTGTGCTTGTACAACAAAAGCCTAATCATAGCTAGGCTCTCGATAGGGGAAATACCTACTTCTATAAGGAGAATAGGATAGGGTGTATTGCTTTTAATTTTCAGGTTATACGTTATAAAACGCTTCCAGATCTGCTCAATCTTTCTCCTGGATTCTCTAGAGATGTTGCAACCCTAACCCTCACATCCATATAAGATAACAGGAGTGACTAAAGCTTCAAAGTGGAACTTATTTTTATCTCACATTACGAGGTTTGTCGTTTTACAATTATTTTCAAGACCAAAATAAGCTTTCCACCCTCCATTAATCCTTTTCTCAATGCTATAGTTCCAGTTGAGCTTGTGATGAATATCAATTCCTAGGTACTTGTAAGAATACACTTCCTCCAATTTATTATTGTCATACATAAAATTAGCGTAAGTGTCCTTCTTGGATTTGATAATCATAACTTTTATTTTGTTAGTGTTAACAGTCATACCCATGGTAGAGCAGAAATCCTTAAGAAGCCTAAGTTGCTTATCAAGATCAGATGGGCACCTTGCGAGAAGAACAATATCGTTGGCATAGAGAAGAAGGATGACCACTATCCTAGCTAAGATCGTGCCAGCACATCCTGCTTTCTCTAAATAACCTTCGAGCTTGTCGATGTAAATGCCAAATAGGGTAGGGGAGAGGGGAAAACCTTGTTTAACTCCATCATTACACTTAATATCTTTCATCCAACCCTCATTTCTCTTTAGCTTGGCAATTACATTCTCGTATAACCTTATAGCGACAGCTCTCAACTCGAAAGGAACCTTTAGCTCTTCTAATCTATTCCAAAGGTTGTTTCTAGGAATCATATCGAAAGCCTTTCTAAAGTCCACAAAGCAACAAAACATATTGGATTTATCATTACGACATTCCTCCACAATGATCCTAAGTGTAACGAAGTGGTCTGTTGTTGAGTGATGCCTTCTGACACCCGTTTGGCCCTTAGCCCATTTACCTTCACTTTCAAGCCATATGCTCAACTTCTTTTCCAAAATACTACCATATAGCTTGGCTAAGAGAGGGATGATCATAATTGTCTGATAATTAGAGGGGTTATTTGTATCCCCACTTTTAAAAATAGGGATAATGAGGCTCTCAGTCCATGGTTTAGGGAACCCTTGCTTGACTGCTTGATTGAAAAGCTTGTGGATGTGGGGGATATGGTTTATTTTATGATTTACATAATCTAATAAATATTATTGGATTTAAAAATAAAATATACATTTCACCTTATATATTTTAGCATTATTTTGAATCATAGGTTATACACTAATATTGACAAGATTGAATGCATAGTATATGAACCTTTTAAAAATTAAAAGACTAAATTTATAATAAATGGACATTATGGATTTCACAACATCATGTTATACGATTATGTTATGATAACGTCACAAAAGTTTCTATCTCTATACACGTGATAGAAATAGTCTCATAACACTAACTCGCACCAAAAACTTGTCAATTCCATGATAGAAACACATTACTCGCACCAAAAATTCATCAATTTAAATCTAGAAAGACTTTACTCACACCAAATATTTGTCAATTCCAAGCTAGACAAAGAGACTTATTACATTAATGATTTTATCTCCCTAAAGGGAATAGGTCTAGAAATAACCATTGTTTTTAACAATTCTAAAACAGAAAGTCTCTTATACATAATTCACACCAAAAACTTGTCAATTCCAAGTTAGAAGAAGAGACTTATCGCATTGATATTTTTTCTCCCTCGATGGAATAAGTCCAGAAAGAACAATTATTATGAACAATTCTAAAACAAAAATAGTCTCTAACACATAATCACACCAAAAACTTGTTAATGCCAAGCTAAAACCACATTACTCACACCAAAAACTTGTCAACTCCAAGTTAAAAACACATTGCACATTAATCATACCAAAAAATTGTTAATTTCATGCTAGAAGAAGATACTTATTACATTGATATTTTGTCTCACTAGATGGATTAAGTACAGAAATAACAATTATTATGATCAATTCTAAAACAAAAATAGTCTCTAACACATAACTCACGCCACAATCCTGTCAATTCCAAGTTAGAAACATATTACTCACACCAAAAACATGTTAATTCCAAGCTAGAAGAAGAAATTTCTTGCATTGATATTTTACCTATCTGGAACAAATAAGTCCATCCTTTCATTCAAAAGTTTAGGTAGCCAAATTACTGAAGGTTCTCCCTTTCCTTGTTGAGGAGCATGCCTTCAATAATATATGTGTGAGAGACGTGAAGGTTATCCCTTTCCTTACTAAGCAGTAGGCCTTCAATGATACTTATATGTGTGAAGGAAGGTTATTCATTTCCTTCCTGAGAAAGAGGCCTTCAGTGACATACATGTGTGTGTGACTATGTTTAAACCATGTCTCTAATGACATGAATTTTCAAAACTAAGAATACGACTGTTGAGGGATACTTGATCGCCTACAAACAACAACTAGGCATGAATTCCTATTGGGAATAGTAGATTTCCTCTTCACCATTTTTAACCCACATAGCATAAGTTGAAGCAATGAATGAGTAACAACTGTAGTTGAAGCTCCCACCAAGAATCTGCACACAAACATTAAGATCAAAACAGTCATAAAGGTATAGACAATGAAAACTATTAAGACAACAAAACACTCTCCATGTTACTAAATATAATTATGACACTACAACAACACAAAATACCACACACCCACTTCCTCAAATTCCAAATCCAAGCCATGAAAGACTGCAAAAATAGCTTGAAACTCACTCAAATGAATCAAAATAAGACCACTTGGAATATATAGCAAGCTTCAACCCAAACACAGTAACAACCCCAGACTCTTGATTGTTGGCCATGGCCACCAGAGATACAACTGAGCAAGCCAAGCTCAGTACACAAAAAGAAACATTAGCAAGATCAAATTGTATTTGCATCTTATAGACTGTTGGCTTCCTTTCATAGTCCCCATCAAGAATTCTAGAGCTAATCTCCATCAAGAATTCCAGAGTGGGAAACTAGAGGCCCACCCATGGTACTCGAATCCATCCCTAGCCCCATTCCCATTTTTCGATCCTCGATCTAAATTTGTACATGTCTTTCCATTGGCATCCCATTGATGTTGCTCAACCTTCCTCCTCACACCAAACTACTCAACAGAAAATCCAAACCAAGCCGAACGAAACAACGGAGGCCAATAACAAAACTTTTTTCACACTGACTTTTTCTACAGATTGTAAGGGCGACATTGCAGAAATATGGAGTGAACTTAATGAACATTGGAGAGATACTTTAATGATTTATGCATCAAATAACGAGGAGTCTCCTTTGGAAATATTATGAAATCACATGTACGGAGTTCTTTGGAACAAGTTGTCAGTGATTCTAACCCTTTTATTTTCTTCAATTTCTCATATCTTAACGTTGGTGCAAAAAGAGGATGGTCCATTATCGAAATATGGACTCATAAAATAATTGTACTAAAAGTAGTTAAATTGCTCATACATGTGATTTCTATATCTGGAAAATTAACAAAACTTGTAAAAGCTTCATCCAATTGTCCAAATGCAAGACCACATAGTGATCCAAACCAACACAGTAATATTACAAGGAACAAGTGCATAACGTATCGGCTTTCGCTGAACAGATCCATTGGTAAATGAAATCCAAATCACAAGGAAGTAGTGTTCCTAAGTTGTATAAATGAAAAAAATAAACTCTCATTATTCACCTATAACTTGTTATTGCGCCTGCAAATTTCTATAGCAAAATCTTTTGGATACGGACCACCCATAATTTTCCCTTCATTGTATTCAAGAGGGTAAGGGAATCGAACCTATATTTAGAGCATCATCCAAATGGTATTAATAAAGTGGGAGAGGTGTACCAAAGTCAAATTATTTTTTCACCGCCACTTGTACTCCTTCCCTACTTTAATTTCCTACTTTGGCTTATATATTATTTTCCCTGTTGACTTATAAAATTCTCCCCTTCTTATTAATCCCCGTTTATCTTATATTTGGGTCCAAGCCCCCTTCATTTGTCTCTGTTAAAATTTCAAACTTTATGAGGAATTATATAATCCATGGTTAATTTATTGAGTTAACATCATTATATACCCCTATTAATTTTTTAAAATAAGTTGATCTCTAATCTAATTCCTTTTCAATAATTTAATACCCTTTTTTATATTATCTTATATTAAATAATTTAATTGTTATTATTATTAAATCTCTAATAACAATTTCCTCTTCTAAGATTTATCTCCTTGCAAACTGAATTCATATTTCCTTAAAATTTCATAAACTTTTTTGAATTCTTGCATCCCATTCTCGTCAATTCTGGTGATTAAATATAATTTTAAAGTATAGCTGGTCAAATATATTATTATTTTTCAATTAACCATTATTCAAATTACAATTCACTGTTATATCAAATGACCTATAAGCCAATAATTGTTCCTATAAAAGGCTCTCCAACACTCATTTACTTTCAAGACTCTCTTTGGTCCCTGATGATGGATGGAGTTACCATCTGAAATGTTGGACGGGTCGGCCATATTACACATTGAAATTCCGAAAACATCTAAGAATATGATTAACTGTGGAAGTCTCCAATCACTCATTTTCAACACCTCGTTTTCTCTGAGACCAGTAAAAAAACCTTTGTATGTTGTAGTAAAAGTTACCATCGAATTGAGCTAAAGACCCCTCTTTCATAAACACAGAAAACATATATAAAAACCAAAACCTTCATTAACAAAACCGAAAGGATTTTTCTATTTTACAAGTTACCCTATCCTACCATTATTGGTGGTGACAACTCTCAGTTCCATGATGCATGTGATTATTCTTTAATTATGGCACATAGTTGCAAGCCAAGCGTGTCCTTGCTCTTAGATTTGTTAGGGAAGCTTTCCACAAATATCCTCCATAATATCTTAATCGTGCAGAACCATAGTGCTAGGCTGCCAACAATTATCTAACCACTATCAGTGATAAACCTCTTGCCAACTTCAAGGTCTGTGAATTCGATTTATTTATGTTATCTATGCAAGTGCCATAGGGTATTAATAATCAGTTTTAGGAAAATAATTGACCGTCAAAAATACATTTTGAAAAATTCAAGACACATCACAAGATATGTTCATGAAAAATCTTTTGACATATTTAACAACCAAAATGCCCTATGACAACCATTTTGTCCATCAAATTCCAACCCTGGATGCCATAATCAATCTTGGATATTTTAGAAAATAGTAAAGTAGTGTTCTTATAATCAGTTTGAATACCATGTTTTTATGATAAGGTTAAATCTTACTATTTCGCCCAAAAGCGTGCCTATTTTGGAAGATAGGAGGGTTTCACAATTTAGGTTTTTTATTAAAAATATTAAATATATGGTTGGGATTTCATACTGAGTGAATATTTTTCATTGTTACAAGAGATGAAAGGATGACATTTAACCAAAACTTTTATTCTTTAATAAAATGTTGAAATAATGTGGTTATCGATTTATGACGAGGTGTTCGTTGGGATGGTGTGGCATCACTCCATTTCCTCTTCGTGGGTGAGAAGACTGGGTACTCCACTTACTCGGGTCTTTGCATTGGTGTTCTTTTGGATGGTGTGGCATCATTCCATTTCCTCTGTGTTGGTGAGAAAGTGGGCACTCCACTTACTCAAGTTTTTGCATTATAATTTACTTGGATTTCATATATGTAGATTTTCAATTTCCAAATAGGCTAAATGTTAGAGATATTCGGAGCAAAGATACATGTCGGAGCAATCCGCATTGATACAAGGTTACATTAGGGAATGTTCCACATCAATATATGTTGGGGCAATCCATATTTGTTCATGGTAGAGTGATCCACAACAAAGATAGGTTACATGCTAGAGTGATCAGTAACAAAGATAAGTTACATATTAGAACAATTTGTAACAAAGATAGGTTACATGCTAGAGAGATTTGCATCAACACAAGGTAACATTATGGAATGATCCACATTGATACATGTTGGAACAATTCATGGAGTGATCCACAACAATGCATGTTGGAGCAATCCAATATAGGTTATCTGTTGGAGTGATCTACAGTGGTTCCATATTTTCTCAAGTTTGATTTCAATTTCATATTTTCCCAAGTTCATTACCATGCTAAAAGGTTTGTTTAGATTTGCAAGTTCTTTTTCCTATCAGGTACTACCTAGGTCCATTATGATTTGATTCTCATAGATGGAGAAACAAGCATATGCATGTATGCATAAATCCCTTATTATACTATTGAGACAAGGTCCCCTAGGGTCAGTTTTGGGGAAAAAATCCCAAGTTTTGTTGTATATAATGTAAAGTCTCCACAAGTTGTGGATGCGGAGCGCATAGATAGTAACGTGTCATAAAGGATTTCACCCTTCGTTATGTAAGATGTGTCGGATTTTATAGATCTACACATGGTCCGCGGACCATGGGATTGTACAAGTAGGAGAGCCTTAGAGAGTCTAAAGAATAACGATCGATGATTAAGATGAATGTATTGGGTCAATAGAGGAAAAAGTGAAGAAGTCTTAGAGTAGAAGAGAGGCTCTGCAGCTATGTGCGCAGAGGCCTAGAGTAGAGTCTGAGGCTGAGCGCGCAGACCCCTGCAGCTGAGTGCGCAGGGAAGTCTTGAGTCTGTAAGCAGAGTTGAAGTATTAATAAAGAGATTATTCCATAAATTCCTGTGTTTTGTCCATTTACTTCTGTTATTAATGAATGTGCTTTTTTGATGTAATAAATGATGGGTTATGAAGTAATACTGTATTGATGTGCGACTTTACATAATTGATGTTGTTATATGAACGCACTTAATATTAACTGTTTACGCAAAGCATATCTTATTGCATGTCAAAGTTCTCAACACTTAGGCTGATCTGGGTAAAACATGAGATTAGGAGTAATCACAGAGGCGCGTAAGTGGTTGATTCACCTGTTTAGGGTCTGCAAAAGACAGTCGTGAACATTCGCGGAGGTATCAGAGTTTATTAAGGGTAGTTATATCAATAAGCCCTAAGGGCTTATCGATCTGTGAGAAGGTAGGTTTAGGGCATAAAATGATATTACATTAATCTTTGGGTGATGAAACTTGGTTCCAGCATCCCCCCATACTGCTTCGGGTGAGACTTTAGTCCGTGCTCCACAGATTGATGCCGAAAAGGCCAGTAGAGTAGGGATTTATTTGGCAAAACTAACTCTAAACCTGGGTCAGGACCCACTAAGACAACAAATGGTTTCATTACGGGGACCAGAATCTGCATAAAGAGATGTGTGATGTCGCATCACTAGAATCCAAAAAAGAAATGAATTGAGGATTGGTTGGATAGAAAGATCCACGAATTCACGGCGCAAGAAAACAGAAATCCATGCCTGATAAAAGAATAGGGGTTGGATAGATATATGTACACAAAGATACACGAGATTTTCTTTTGTTCCTTCCCGATCGAGCTATACAAGTGGATCACTAAATTGGCAGATGGTCAAGGAAGGTGTAGGATTAACGATCCAATAGTGTGGACCCCAGAGCTAGTGCGGAGATTGGAAGCCTCTGAAGATAATATTGCGCGCGTTGTCGATCACTGGCTTAGGAGGATTTGTGACATAATTCGTAGTTGATACCTCAGTCAATTACAATGAAGCAGAGCGACACTTCTTCAAAGGACTGCGAGGTAAGTATTTAAGATCTTTGAATACTTGGATTAAGATGCTCTTTTGTGAAAAGAGGGTTATGCCATTACCTTGATGTTTGGAGCCACGTGAAGTGGAAAGTTATTCATGGATAGAGGGAGAACAAGTCCTGAATATAGCTCGTTGATTAAGCCTCCTCTGAGTGATGATGAAGGAGCAGCACAGGCTTCACCGCAAAGTGTTGTTTAGTCAATAAGGCAGGGGTTCCCACGAATACCCCATCCGCCCAAACCACCTCCAACTTCACCTCCACAGCATACACCTTCGCCACACTGCCACCACCTCCAACTTCACCTCCACAGCATACACCTTCGCCACACCGCCACCATCTCCACCACCATTCAATATGTCGAATACAATGAAGTTGTTCATTTTCAAGGGCTTGGTAAATGAGGACCCGGACCAGTTTTGGTTCTTCGCGAAGGTTGTGTGGACAGCCCAAAATATTATAGATGATCATATGCGAAACACCTTGGGAGTTGGATAAGAGACTAAAGTACCAGATCCGCGAAGCTAACATGAATCTCACTGATGGGTAGCACCGCGAATGGTTTGTAACTTCACTCTACCCCATCTAAGGGTTTATTTATTGTAGCAAAAGATTGGAACCCAGGCGGAAACCCTGGAAATTGTGATGAGATTGCATGAGACACTGATTCAAGATGCTACTTTGGGAGTTCAGCAAATTCATGTGGAGTTGCAGAATCTTTGCCTAGAGTTTCAAAGCTTGAAGAAGGATAGAGCGGCTCGGCCAGAGGTGCGCGAAGAAGTTTGGTGCCTGAAGTGTAAAGGTCAAGGGCATGATAAAGATCAATGCCCTGTCTTCGTGAATTATGTTGCAGGAGGAGGGCCAATGCCTCTAAGGCTGGAAGCTCAAGTAGGGCCAAGTAAAAAGCCCACTTATTGGTGTGCTATCTGTCAGGTGGCTAGAAAACATGTAATACACAATTGTCACTTGTTGCAAAAATTTGAGCAGACACCGCAACAACTCTGCAACTTCTATAAATCGGTGGGTCACGATGAGCGTAACTGTTGTATGTATGATTTGATGATGGAAAGAATGTCCGCGTATCGAATGCAGACAAAAACGCAACCTCTGGATCAAGGCGCTGGGGGAGTGCACGAAGGATATCAGGGGCGCGGACAAGGCCGAGGAGGAGGAGGAGCTGTGAAAGGTCGGGGACAATTCATTTGTTACAATTGTGTAGTGTCAGGACACTACGTACGGGAGTGTACAAGCCCAACACACCTGTATTGCCGATACTTTACTCAGTTTTATCATGCGATAGAAGATTGACCTGTATTGATAGCTAAAATGCAGGAGAAGAGGGCACAGCCTCAACAACCTACCCATATCCTACAGATGATGAGGGTTGAACCCCGCGATGAAGATCCTAACGTGAATATCATGTTGCGAAGTGGAAGACGACTGGTGATAATAAAGGAAAACAACCTGCGGAAAGTGAATGGGTCCGCAAGGATCTAGAAAAATAGGTTGGGTTTTATTTGGAGCGCGCGAAAGAAACATTCATGGAAGTGAAGAAAAACTTCATTGAGGCATCTACGTCAAGAAGTCAGGATAAGTTGTTTGAAGAAATGGACCCCTCCATGTTTACTACATTCTTGGAGACCTGTATGAAGCTACTACGTGATAGCAAGGCCATGAAAGGATTACAGGAGTTGATAAATAAATGTGCTAGTAAAGAAAATGCTCTTAAAGGACCTCACATAGTCAAAAAAATTGGTAAGCATAAGGCAAGAACTGGGCATGAGATGAGGCTCACCGTGCAAATAGGAGAATATGAAATGGACGAAGTTATTATGGATCTCAGGTCGGATGTGAATGTTTTTCCTAAACAAACATGGAAGAGAATGGGGAGACCTGTGCTGCAGTGGTCTCTGATTCAATTGAGGATGGAAAATCAACAGAAGATTATCCCCATGGGAAGATTGCAGGGAGTGACAGTAGATATTGAAGGCACGAGCGCATTGGCCGATTTTGAAGTAATAGAAATTGTTGATGACAACAATCCTTACCCCGCACTCCTAAGAATTGATTGGGATATTGACATGAATGGGGAAATCAATCTGAAGAGGAGGACAATGTCATTTGAGAGGAAGTCGCTCCGCATAGTAGTACCTTTGGACCCTACAGAAGGACCACGCTATACTGAATTGGTCCATGATTATGAGGAAAGCGACGATGATCTGGACCAGATTTATAAATTAACAATGTGAGATCAAGATTGGGTTAATCCAACAGCTGATGGGTGCATTGCATGAGACTGCGAAACTTCATGTAGATTAGATTCGGATGAAGAGTTGGAGCACCGGCAGAATAGGTTGCATGAAGTATCTATGCTGCGCTGTAGCATGATGACTAAATTGTTGTGTTGTGTATCATCGGAGGTTAGGAGTTTGCCTTATTATGATGGTCTAACTGACTTAGATAAATTTTTGGATGCATTTGAAAGGGAAGTACCAAAGAAGCATCACTTCCAAGCCTTGGATTTGGCATTGTGCGCTACACCCGCAAGATGGTGGGGTATGCATAAAGACAATTTTGATGGATGGTGTGAATATAGAAGAATGATGAGGTTGCGGTTTGGTCACCTAAAAGTGCAACTAACAGAGAAATATAATGGGAGGAATGACCCGCGCAATCACTTAGCAAAATGGAATGACGCTTATGAAATGGAGCCACAACCTCAATGGGTACATTTATTCTATCACACTTTGGATGTAATACCAATGAATTGGTACTTGGAAATAGAGCTCTACCATTGCACTAAAGAATGGGACATTTTGAGATAGGGATTCTTGATGACATTAAACTTTGAAGATGGGTTCAAATGTATTGACGAGGTGTTGCAGGAGGTCAAGGTGGCGATCTTCAGAATATCGTGGGATCCTTTGGACTTGATTCAACCAAATTGGAGCACCCAGCTGTGCCATGCACTTGAGTGCTATAATGTGACTGCTAAAGAAGAATAGGAAGATCCAAGGAACAATAACATCCTAGAGGTAGAAGGCCACCATGAAGTTGAGGGCCGTAGATAGAGAATCTAGATATCACTGCACTGTTGAAAACTGACAGGTAAACATTGGCACAGAGGCGGAATCAAGGTTTGCGAAGATAGTGAACTACTGGGATGATGCTACGGTGGATAAGGTCGCTGAGTTTCTCCACGAATATTAGGATTTGTTTCTCAAAAAAAAATTAGACTTGAAAGGCATCATAGGCAATTTGGGAGTGATGAAAATAACTTTGAAATCGAACACGAAGCCTGTTAAGAAAAGGCCCTATTGCCTTAATCCCAAGTACAAGGAAAGGGTCCGCTCGGAGTTGGACAAGATGCTTGCAGCAGGTATTATTGAATCGGTGGAGGAATCTGATTGGGTGAATCCAATGGTAGTTCAGGAAAAGAAGCAAAAGGATGAAATCAGGAATTACATAGATCTTAGGAAGCTCAACGATGCCTGTGTTCATGATCCTTTTCCAACTCCATTCACAGATGAATTATTGGATAATGTTGGTGGGTAGGAAGCATATTCATTCACTGATGGGTTCTCTGGATACCATCAGATAAAGATCGCGCCAGAAGACATTATTAAGACAACCTTTGTGATTAAGTGGGGATGCTTTCAGTATACAGTAATTCCTTTTGGGCTTAAAAATATGTCGATGATCTTCTCGCGCGTAGTCATCGCAGTGTTCAAAGAGTTCATTCACAAATTTTTGGAGGTATATTTTGATGATTGGACAGTATTTGGACTGGTAAAGCACCATGTAGCTAGTTTGTGCTTGATGTTGGATACATGCCGAAGGTATCAGATCACGTTAAACTTGAAGAAATGCTTATTTTGCGTCCCTTTCGGAATCTTGCTAAGTCATGTGGTTTGCAGACAAGGATTAATGGTGGACCCTATTAAGATCACGGTTATAATTAATTTGGAGGCGTCCATAAGCCTTAAACAGCTGCGTGCAACACTGGGTCATACTAGATACTATCAAAAGTTCATCAAGAGTTATGCCCAGATTACTGCGCTAATGGAAAAGATATTAAAGAAGGACGCTACATTCTGTTGGGATGAAGAATGTCAATGGAGTCTGGACGTATTGAAGGAGAAAATGGTCACCATGATGATCCTCGTCTTCTCAGATTGGAAGAAGGAATTTCATGTGCATGTGGATGCGTCATGTATTGTGCTGGAAGTAGTGTTGACGCATGTCGGTGAAGGAGAATTGGATCACCCTATAGTGTTTACAAGAAGGAAGTTGTCTGAGGCTGAAACGAGTGCTCTAGAAGTTCATACATTACCTGTTAGGTGGACACTTTGAGATGTACACAGACCATTCTGCATTAAAATACCTAGTCAACGAGCCTATGTTGGGGGTGGAATATGCAGATGGTTACTATTGTTTCAGGAGTATGATTTCGAGGTAATTGTGAAGCCAGGAAGATTGAATGCAGGGCATACCATTTGTCACGCATTAAAATAGGAGAGGAGCCCACCAATTTGGAGGAGGGCCTACCTGACGCGCAAATCTTTGTGGTGTGCGTAGCAAATAATCACTTTGCAGACATTATCCACTTCCTGACTAAGGGAAGGCTCCAGAAGGATATGTGAGTCAACAGAAGAAGGAATTGGTGGTGTGTGCGGTAGACTTTTTTGTTATAGTAGGCCATTTGTATAAGATGGGCTTGGATGAGATACTACGATGTTATGTGCCTTATTTTAAACGAAACAGTGTCCTAGTTGAAGCTCATGGAGGAGCTACGGGAGGTCATTATGCAGGAAAAGCAACAACACAAAAGATTTTATGCACTGGGTTATGGTGGCCAACATTGCATAAGAATTCCAAAGCATATTGTAGGGTGTACGATGCATGTCAGAGAATCGACAGACCATCGTGGAGGGATGAGCTACCTCTAAATCCGCATGTATCATTACAACCATTTGAAAAATGGGAAATTAATTTTGTAGGACTGATTCAGCCTCCAGGCAAGAAGACAGGGGCGTGGTACATCATCACTGCAACTGAGTATTTAACCAGATGGGCGGAGGAACAGCACGTGAAGGACTGTATAGGTGCAACAACAGTGAAGTTCTTATTTGAATATGATTTGACCAAGTTCGGTTGTCAGAAGATTTTGATGAGTGATCGTGGTACACATTTCCTCAATGAAACTATTAGCTCTCTGACAGAAGAATTCCAAGTTTATCATTAGAAGAGTACGTTATATCATCCTCGGGCCATTGGGACGGTTGAGGAATTTAATAAGATATTGGAAAATGCACTAACAAAGGTTTGCAATGCGCAAAGGAATGATTGGGACGTATGCGCACCAGCGGTGTTATGGGCTTACTGAACTACTTGTAAGAAGCTTACTGGTCAGACACCGTTTAGATTGGTTTATGGCATAGAAGTTGTAATGCCCATGCAGTACATTGTGCCTAGCCTACGCATAGGGGATTTTATAGGAATGGAGGACTGCAGAGCCTTAGAAGAAAGGCTTGCGCAGCTAGCGGAGCTCGAGGAAGATAGATTTTTGGCTAGATTCCATCAGCAGGTTCAGAAGGAACGTGAAAAGGCATGACACGATTGGCACATCAAACTGCGCACCTTCAAGGTAAATGATTTAGTTTTATTATATGATAGTAAGTTTGAAAATTTTCTTGGAAAATTTCAGATGCATTGGCTACAACCCTATGTTATCAAAGAGATTACCGATGGTGGAGCAGTTTAGCTCGTGAAATTGAATGGAGATCCATTTCCAGGAAAGGTAAATGGAAGCTGATTGAAGCCATACACCGAGGAACCGACCCAATGACTACATGACGGTAGCATAGTGTTAGCGCTCCAAGCAACTGCAAGGAGGCATGGGACTCTAAACTACATTGCTCGTTTTGTAGAGCTGCGCAACAAGGGTTCTACGCGAAACAAGAGGGTGTCACAGTACCAGAAGAAGCATGAAGGGAGCGACACTATAGAAGGAGAGACCGCACAACACAGCTAGAAAGTGACCATTACCATCACTGTTCATGATTTGACAGTGAGGAGATGGTTAAGAGGAGAGGGGGGGAGACATTTAAGGCTGAATTTAAGAGTGGAATCTTTGGAAATCTGCCACCAATCTAGCATTTATGAATGGATTTTGGGGGAACGATCAAATTTCAATTCAAATTCGCCTATAAATTACGCGTGACCATCTAGAAAAAAACACTTTGCATTCCTAGAAATTCTGCATTGAGCTGTCGAGTATTTATGAATCCTTAGTTTTATTCAGATTTGGTCGTTGCTTCTGTGTTTGAGAAGTTACCTGAAGACACCCAACAGTTTATCCACAACATAATGTTCGCACCAACAAATACCACCAATACTGGGGAAGTTATTGCCTCTGATGGAGTTGCTCCAGAGGTTGTAAGTATGGAGGTTCCAACCACAGTGCCTACGGCGCCGAGGTCGCCTAGGTTGAAGCCTACATCGGTGAGAGAGGTCCCCAAGCTGAAGAAAGATAAACAAAAGAAGCCAGTGCCGGTGCGTGAGTCACCAAGGAAGCATGCTGCTACACAAGTCCAACGGAATATAAATCTGAGCGCGAAGGAGAAGGGGAAAGTGGTGGACTTGGAGGCTAAGGAGGGTGCGGAAGATATCGACATTGAGGGGGTGGACCCTATATCTAAGTTGCCAGAGTATATCCCTTCACACAAGGGAAAATTGAAGGTCCCGAAGGACCCATATGCAAGACAATTCCTCCTCAACACACCCCTGTTGCTGTAGAACATCACCTTTGAAGGTTCGCGATTGGCGCAAATCCCGCACTTGAAGCTAGAAGATTGGGATTTGGCGGACCACAAGCGGTTCCCCCACTTGGCTACCAACACCTTCATGCAGAGGGTCTTCTACAAAGAGTCTAGTGTCACCGCGTTGGAGCTTATGGAATGGATTCGCAAAGTCAACAAGTCAGGGTTGCTAAACCTGTTGTGGGTGTCCCACTACCATCGCTCAAATATAAACCTAATCATCATTAAGAAACTGTTGTGCTTGGTGCATGACGGGTGCTTATGGTTAAACGCATTGATCCCCATCACCGATATGCTGATCCTTTGGATTATGCTATTGCCCCATTCAGGACTGAATCTAGTGAAGATATTTGGTGGGAAGACGAGCGAGTGCGACCTCGCTGAGAAGATGAAGGACAAGTTTAAACTTGTGAAGAAGTTGTGTGGTTACTCGATTACATCCATTACTGACCCCATGGTAAATAATTTCCATGCAGATTCTAGCTAGAAAGGTTATGAGAAAGTGTCATGTGGACGAGGTGCCAGCACAATGTTTTGTTGGCAGCACAGTGCACGAAGGGCGTACAGTTCAACTGGGTGCGCTACCTGTTTAGTGAGTTCCTCGCGAACTGTAGACAGGCACAGGATGATAGTAAGACATTCCATTATTTGTGGTTTTTACTCTCGATAATGCTCGTCGCGTGGGATTTTTCGGAGGACAACCAATTTCCTCCGCTAGAGAAGGATTTATCGGAAGCTGCAAAATTTGCATCTCTCTGGGCCACAAAAGATGTTGCGCGGGTCGCAGAGAGAAAAGTCTTTTGGGTGCTAATGGAGGCGAGCATTCGCATGGCCATCAACCAGAAGTCGTGGTTGTCACCAACCATGTTTGAACAACTTTTAAGGTACACAGAGTTCAAAGTAGACTTCCATCATGTGTATATCTAGGCGTAGAAGGATTCAGAGAAAAAGTGGTTCGACCTGCCCTATCTTGTTATAGATGATGTTATTGTGGATGTCATCAAGCATTGGAAAATAGAGTGGCATTTTGCATCTAATGTGGCCGTCGAGACTAGCAAGTATGCGGAAAAGAAGAAAAAGGAAGCAGCCAGACAGAAGGTTCAGTAGTTGGTTGAGAAGAGGAAGAAACAAGCCAAGGAGAAGGCCCACATAGAAGCGAAGCGCACCGTGAAGGAACAGGCAGAGCAGGAAGAGCGTGGCCCCGAAAGAAGTCAGAAGTCTCCTTATTACCAAATGGAGGAGGAAGAATAGTCAGAGCAGGGCGGCGTTGATCAGCAGGCTAGAACTCCCTTCCAAGTAAAGCGGTACAGGGAGTAGGAAAAGGAAGGATCGCGAAAGAAGATGAAAGCCACAAAGTCATCGCTAGATTCGATTACTTTGATGGATGGTAACTTGGATGAAATTGGAGACAAGGTGCAAGATACAATAACAGAACTACTGCAGCAGTTTGAGCAGTAGCAAAAGCAAGCATTGAGCACCATCTAGAAGGATCTGCGCGAGCTGCAGATCCAGACAACGAGAATCCAAGCAGGTGCAGGACAGAGCAGTGTGACATTAACCAGTTTGGCACCGGGGACCACTCAAGCAGCAGAGATGGTTTGGTCATTAGTTCTCTGGGTAGTCGGGCTACTTGATGGAGCTTTGAGCATGGAGGCGACTGCTGACAAGGCTATTATAATCACTTTGAAGAATATTGGATTTAACCTAGTCACGCTCCCTAGAAAGTTTCTTCACACACTGCAAGCAGGTGTGGCAACAAAAGTTAAGGCCCTAGATCAGCGCGCGCTGAGCCTGATCATCGAGTACAAAGTCAACAACGAATGAATGTTCATGGAAAAATTAGCAACGTTGGAGGCCCAGAAGAAAGTTCAGGCACAGAACGACCATCTTGCAGTCGTGGTAGCCGAGGCATGCAGAATAGTCCCTGAACTACATATCCCAGAGGAAGCGTCGTTCGAGGAAAATATCAGGAAGTTGGTTGTAGGTGTGCACAAAATGAAGAAGGAAGTGGCCAAGGTTCAGTTTGAATTGAACCTTAAAATCACAGAGTTAGAGTTGAAGTCACATCCTTCAACTCTACCAGAGGTCAGAGAACAGTGTGAAGCCGCTGTGAAGGATGGAATCGCAGCAATGGATGCCGCAGTGGTGGATTGCACTGTGCTCTTTGAGCAATCCATGGATGTAGTCATGGATTTGCAGGAAGATCCTAACATGTAGAGGTTAAACACAAAAGTCCTTGAATTGCAGTAGCGGTATGATGAAGCGAGAGTGACAACGCGCACCGTCACTACAACACAACGATTGGCCAAGCTGCATGAGGCAAAATAGTTTCTTGAATAGGTGAAAAAAGCGCAGAGGAAAGAGGTGGTCCTCAACGCCAGATTGGGGCCTTAGTTGGATGAGGCCTACGTTATCTCCACCAACATTAAGGAGAAGTTGGCAAGCCTACAGAGAACGCAGTAGAAAATCAAGGAAGACAGTACGGGACTAGCAACAGAGTAGATGGTGGAACAAATCAAACAGGCAGCCATGCAAAGCACGGCTGAGGTAGCAGTGGCACAAGTAGAGTTGGAAGGCCTCCGCAGTAAGATATCCACGCCAGCAGAGTGACTTGAGGGTGAGTCACGATCTTTGTGTTGGGGGCCTGTTGGGACAGGGTCCCCTAGGGTCAGTTTTGGGGCAAAAAGCGCAAGTTTGGTTGTATAGAATGTAAATTCTCCACAAGCTGTGGACGCGGAGTGGGTAGATAGTAAAGTGTCATAAAGGGTTTCACCCTTTGTTATGTAAGATGTGTCGACTTTTATACATATACCCATGGTCCGCGAATGATGGGATTGCATAAGTAGGAGAGTCTTAGAGAGTCTAAATAATAATGATCGATGATGAAATCAATGTAATGGGTCAGTAGAGGAAAAAGCGAAGAAATATTAGAGTAGAAGAGAGGCTTTGCAACTGTGTGAATAGAGGCCTAGAGTAGAGTCTGTAGCTGAGTGCGCAAACCCCTACAACTGAGTGCGCAGGGAAGTCTTGAGTCTGTAAGCAGAATTGAAGTATTATTAAAGAGATTATTCTGGAAATTCATGTGTTTTGTCCATTTACTTCTGTTATGAATGAATGCACTTTTATGTTGTAATGAATGATGGGTTATGAAGTAATGCTGTATTGATGCACGACTTTACATAATTGATGTTGTTATATGAACACACTTAATATTATCTATTTATGCGAAGCATATCTTATTGCATGTTAAAGTTCTCAACACTTAGGCTAATCGGGGTAAAACATGGGATTATGAGTAATCCCAGAGGCACGTAAGTGGTTGATTCACCTGTTTAGGGTCCGCAAAAGATAGTCATGAACATTCGTGGAGGTATCAGAGTTGATTAAGGGTAGTTATATCGATAAGCCCTAAGGGCTTATCGATATGTGTGAAGCCAAGTTTAGGGCATAAAACGACATTACACTAATCTTTGGGTGTGGAAACTTGGTTCTAGCATCCCCCCATACTACTTCGGGTGAGACTTCAGTCCGCGCTCCACAGATTGATGCCGAAAGGGAAATAGTGTAGGGATTTGTTTGGCGAAACTAACTCTGAACCTGGGTGAGGGCCCACTAAGCCAACATATACATTATGGTTGATTTTGTTCACCTAAGTAGACAATTCATTTATTACTATAATAATAATAACATCATGGAATGGAATAACCTTGGTGGTTCTTGATGGGACATAATGGATATAAAGTCCACTCACACCAATTGCTCTATAGCACAAAGACATGGTTTTCATATATTAGAGTGTATATCAATAATCAATCAAACATTACAATATTTAATGGGGTGATCATTGTCTCAAAATATAGTTTGATCATTGCAAAAATATGAATGTAATGTATTTATGACAAGATGTTGCTTGCTACTAGATCTATATAACATTCACATGTTCCATTGTCCACATCCTTGGCTTGCTATCACGACTTATTCTTTTGGCTTACCTTGCTATGACAGTTTTACTATGATATCTATGATGATCGTAGATCTTGTGACTCCAAATTTGAATAATTCCCCACGTAGGGTGATTTTATGATTGGGCATTAGAGGCCACTTAATACATGATATAAAAAAGAATTGTTCAAGATAAATTTTATATAACTGACTTTGATTTATAAAAGATTATCTATTAACCAATAAGCAAGTTAGCTTGTGAAAACAACCTGTTACATTTTAAAACACTGGAGACAATGCCCATACGCACAAGAAAAAGAGAAAATTTATGGTTTTTCAGATTATTGAAAACTAACACGGGTTATGGAATAATCTTAATTTTGTAAATAAAAGTTCAAGTGCTAAGTACTTTGATCATGCAATGGAAACTCATTGATGAAAATTGTTAATGAGTAGATCAGGAAATTGAAATATCAATTCATTTGTAACTTCCTAATCTTGCTACTAACTATGATATACTAAAAGTTATTCTAAAAATATATATCAAATTTAAAATAATTAAAAATCAATATTTAATAGCTTCATTAAACCCAAATTTAAATTTAACACCTGATTGATTTAATACTTAGCATTATGTAATTAAATATTTATGCATATCAAGATCTAAAACAATATCACTTATGCATGTAAAGATGCACACGATCACCATCTAAGCATATATGGGTTTCATAAATCTTAATATTTATGGACGATGTTCTTATACTTGGTAAGGCATCGACTGCTGATTGGACATATTTACACTAGATTGTCTATTCATTCAATCTCACATTTGGTTTATATATGAACAATGATAAATCTATTCTCATTGATACATCGCAAAAGTTTGAGGATGTTCATGCGATTGTTGTTGTTTTTAATGTCGAAGCGGTCCCTTTAGATGATGGTTTCAAATACCTTGGATCCATTTTGATACCTTGGATTGGTGTTGTTTGATTGATAAATTCAAACATAGATTGAATAATTGGTCGCATAAGTGTTTGACTATTAGCGGTAGAATGATATTGGTTCAATTGGTCCTTTAAACCATTTTTATATACTATATGCACCTATACATTTTACCATGCTCTATCATTCGGCAGATTAATTCTATAATTTCAAAATTTATTTGGGTGGGGACTTTTAGCTAAAAAAAATAGACCTTGCTAGGCTAGAGGACATTTCTAAACACAAAGAGGAGAGGGTTGGGATATTATGGACATACAAAAATTTGTTTGGGCATTGGGTTTAAAATATTGTGTCGAGCATTCTCTGGTTTAGTATATGAAAGTATATAATAAATGAGAAATATCTTAAAAATCAAACTTTATCCTAATGGATCAAAGATGGGTCCTGGACTCTTGTTTCAGCATCATACATCTGGAATGAGATGATGAAAATAAAAAAAATGCTAGATTGGCAATTTGTGATGGTTCTAATGTGGAGATTGGATTGAACCCTATTATCGGGTTCATCGACAACCATATTCTGCCTCCAACTCTCATTCGACATATCCATAGTCTAGGCATTTATTATGTCAATCCTATCCAGGTGGCCACATATACATATCGTTTATATCCTAACTAGATTTTCTCGAAGGATTTGGATTTGTATGGGGTTTTGGCTGAGGTTTAGGATAGATAAATTCACCATTTAATTATGGATTGCATTACTTTGGATGGAGGTGGAGATAAATTCACTTATGATGGGAAGTTTGTGCAGGATTAGATTCGGGTCAAAGTTGCATATAGGTTTATTACAAGATCGCAGTTGTATGAGGGGGGGGGGGGGGGGTGGGAGGGTTGGTTCCATAGAATTTAGCTTTGGAACCTCCCTCTCAAACTAAAATGTTTTGATTGGTTATCTTAGCGGAACAAAATACTTACTTGGAGCAATTTATGTCGACGTGGATACATGGGTCCTAGCATATGCATATTATGTTTGCAAGCTTAGGAGGTTGAGGCACATATTTTTCTCACTTGTCCCTTTTTAGTTTCCATATAGATTGGTGTGCTAGACAATTTAAAAATCAAGGCTGCATGGAATCAAATGTCAGTGGAATCTTGTATCCGAGAATGGAAAAAGGAATATAAGGCTTTTTGTACTCTTCCTTTCTATATCATGTGGGGTATATGGAGATGCACGAATGCTAACAACTTTGAAAATAAATTTCCAGATATCCATGGTACATGCATAAAAATTTGTGCATATTTTAATGAAATTGGTCATGTGCTATATTTTCGAAACTTGAGAAACATTAAGCAGGTGGATATATGAGGAAGCTACCATGTGGGTTTCTCTCATGGGGCTGCTAGCAAACATTCATTTGGTTGTGGGGCTTACATTGTTATTACGTCTAGTTATTACTTCCATTTTAGTTGGTTTGGGAGTAGTGATACAGATACTATGGCTGAAGTCATTGCTTTAAGGGGTGTATTATTCTATGATGGATGGTTTTCTCTTGAGAAACTGGATATTTTTGGTGACTCAAAAGCGATGATTGATTGGGTTTTGGAGCAATGTTTCTTTGAACCTCCTCTTATTTTTTGAATGCAGAGAAGCAGGTTGTTGGTTGAAAAATTCAATGAGGTTCACTTCCCCCATATTTATAGGGAGCAAAATGGAGTGGTAGACATGTTATAAAGATCGAGCATCAATACAATCTAGGGGAGATGAACTATGCTTTCTACAACAATGATCAATTTCAAGGATTTAGGAAAAATCGATTTACTTAGTATATTTTTTATGTTGTATATGTGGTTGTTTTTGTTTATTCCACTTATAATTTTAGTAGAAATTAGAATGTTGATGTGACTATGCATATATTTTGGAGCTATGCTAGAATAATCAATGATATTAGAAGTGTTTACAAAATAAATTTTCTTTTGTTTACAATTGATGCTAGATGATACATATGATGTGGCATTTTGAATATGTAAACAATGTTTTATATTTAATATAAAGTTTGGTGGTTTTTTTCTTACTAAAAAGACTGATAAGTATAATAAAATCTAGGCATGTTATATTATAATAATTTTTATATTTAAAATCAAACTTTAAATATTATATGTAGAACTTTTTAAGTTTGATAAATGAATAAATCTAGTGATTAATATAGTTTGAATGCTTAAGCTTTTATATAGATATAGTTTACATAGATAAATTGACATAGTTTAAATTGATATAACTTTGAATGTATAAATTGATATATTTTAAATGTATATATATCTTTAAATTACTATAACTTGAACATGTATAAATTGATATATTTGAATGTATATATTTTAAATTAATGTTGATAAATTTGTAAATTTTTAATTTTGTAATTTTTTTAATATGTTTTAAAGTTTTTAATCCTTAAGTTTTATATGGAAAATTTTTAAATGTGTGTATTGAATTTTAAGTTTATATGAATACATTTTTAAATGTTTTTATTTATAAAATAGATTTTAATGAAATAATCAATATAATATGGTGAAATAGTAAATTAGAATTATTTAAATAATTTATCACAAAATTTATAATATATTAAATTAATATAATTAAATTTTAAAAAAATGTTTTGATATAAAAATAAATAGGAGTAAAATAATAATAATGGCTAATAACTAGTGATAAAGAAATATTTATAGTGAGTTTAAAAAATATTTTAATTGACGTTGATGAAATAATAAATATAATTGTTGAGGAAATAGTGAATCTATATCATTAGATTCACAAACACAACTATTCAATACAGATATATAGTTATGTTTGAGGCAAAGATAATAGTCATGTTGAGAAAAATATAAACATGTGTACTTGCTAAAGTGGTACTTATATTCATGAATTTGATGGAGTATTTTATGCAAATTATTTTGAAAAAATATTTAACTTCAACCTATATTATAATGGATATGGAGTAATAGTGTTCAAATTCATTAATCTATTTGAAATTTTTGTTAGAGTAACTAATTTTTTTGTTAAGGTGATCTTTAACCTTTTTCTTTACTTGAGCTTTTGTGAAATAAAAGCACTGTAGGACCACTTAGATTATCCAAATATGAGGAAAATGCCAAAGATAATGAATCAATCTTTATGTAAATATATATTGTCAAAAGGTCATGAAATAGATAGCATTAAGGAAAGCAAACAATTTTCAATCTAGAACAAGAGAAAAAGGCAATAAGCACAAAATGCAACAACCCTTTTTGTTGCACCCCGTAATTGTAAATATCCCTGTGTGAATTTTTGTGACATTTCTAAATTTAAGTGAAAAGGAGTTGATGGATGGTTGAAGCAAGGGACACAGATTGAGTGCTCTTGAGGGGGGTTGTGTGTTGCTTGAATTGCTTATGGGATGTCGTGAGTAGACCATACCCACCTCATTTATTCTCATTAACTAACTCCTTGACCAAGTTGTTATCTGCACTAACAAGAATAGAAGTTTTGGAGTGGGTAGCAAGGTTAGAGGACAATGCTCATCCATGTACCCTCCTTATGGGTTAAGACAAGGAGTGGTTGTCTTCGGAGGAAAATTAAAGGGGGAAATAGGTGCTAAAGGAGGATATTATAGAATAAACAACACAAGAGAACAAATGACAAGCGACATGGAAGAGAAGACACAGTAAACTAGAACACGCAGAGTGAGATACCGGAGTATGCAGACAAGCTCACACAACAGATAACAGACAAAGAAAAATACATTGTAGAGAAGAAAGAGCTATAAGTTGTTAGAAAGACTAAACTGTGCTGAAATATCCCTGAGCTTGTGCTCATATTTTTGGGGTTTCATACCCTAAGTTGTGTTGCAGAGGCTACTGGACTATGATTCTAAACCTAAATGGTCAATGAGAGGCTTAGGATGACACATCTCTATGGTGCTCATTGTATAGTGGATAAACCACTTGGACAAGGCAATTTGAGCCACTGTGGTGCTTACTAAAGAGTTGCTAAACCACATGGATAGTGGATTGTAGACCCTTATAGTGATTTCTATGAAAACACAATTATTAAACCACTAAAAAAATGGATTGAATCTCTTGGAACTGAGCATATTCCCATCTGAGCCTTGGGCAAAGCCTTGTGATTGAACTTGGGGAGTAAGTGGATCATTGTGGTGCTTGATGTATAGCTACTAAATCACTTAGACTTGGCAATTTGAGCCACTGTGGTGCTTGCTATAGAGTTGTTAAACCACTTGGATAGTGGATTGCAGACCCCTGTAGGGCTTGTTACGATAACATATTTGTTAAACCACTGGGATAGTGGATAAAATCTCCTAGAAGTGAGCATATTCCCGTTCAAGCCTTGGGTGAAGCTATGTGATTCAACATAGAGAGTAAGTGGGTCACTTTGGTGCTTTCTATATAGCTGATAAACCACTTTAACAGGGAAGTCTGAGCCAATGTGGTGCTTACTAAATAGTTGTTGAACCACCTGGAAAATGGATTTGAGATGCTTGTAGCGATTTTTATGAAAAGACAATTATAAAACCACTTGGATAGTAGACACCATCTCCAAAGTGTTTAACCAAGCCTTGGTGTTAAATCCCCCTATGCAAGAAATATTCCCTTAGACTCTGGATCCTACTTGGGGGTGTTCAACTATAAGAGATATTGCAATGTAGCTGGCCTACGATTGGGTGGAGAGTTGAAGTCAATCCTTTAGTTTCCAACCATTTCAATTTATTCAAATAAGTATAATGGTTTATGCATGTTTGGATTATGGATTATGACAATATTTGATATGTTAATGACTGATATGTGGTTCAGTATCACTCATGAAAGAATGCATGAAATCAATATCACATTCATGGTTAACAAACTATCTTATGAGGGGGTGGAAGGAGCAAGAGGGGTTATTCTCCGCCCCATTGAACAAACAAAGACAAAATATGCTTGGGGATTAGGCTAGGCAACTAATAATCAAGTTGAATATTTGGCACTCTGGCAAGGTTTGTAAATAGCATTGACAAGAAATATTACCATACTAACAACTTATGGAGACTCAATGATTGTCATACATCATATGTGGAAATCCAAAGGGATATAAAGTCCAGGTATTTCTCTTATTCAAAGGATTATTATTTAAATAGTGTAGTTTGAGAAAATTGAATTTTTTCATTTCTTAAGGTATCTAAACTCAGAAACAAATACCATGGCTAACAAAGGGGCTACTTTAGAGCAAGGAAAGTTAGTTCCAAATTAGGGATCGAGTTTCTTCTCTCCTATCCCTTGAACATGGAATAAAAAAACAAAAATATCTATTGCATTGGTATAAAAAAATCAATAGAATCCTTGAACAAACCATATTGGTGGACCTTGTTTCATCAAACAAAATGACCTCATCTCAAAAATAGGTACAAGTGGGAATGGAGAGGATGTCAAAGTTAATACTCTTGTAACACACCCCCTCCTAACTCCACCCCACGACATAGATTAGAAGGAGCTAATTACTATGTTGACCGAGATCCATGGTAGCATTATGGAAATGGGGTCTAAAAAGTTTGATCCTTTCCAACTTAATCAAAAGCTTGAATAGATAACATAGTTGCGTTTGCCTCATCGATACTATTCCGATGATATAAATTTTGTCCCAATTGGACTCCAGGACTTTGAATTACGATTCTTTTAAGCCTTATTAGATTAAAAATATCATTTCTCTTTTCTTGCCACATGGAACTCATGAGGTCCCCACATTACATGACTTGTTACCTTACTCTTTTTGTTAATATACATATATGCACAATCAACTTTTAAGTTGAATCTTCCAACCACCACAGAATCACCACAACCTGTAGAAAATCCTATAGATTCACAAGCTCATGCAATTTACTAAAGCATGAGACAAGAATATACTTCTACTTTCAACCAGCGGAAGTCAATAGATCGATGAAAACAATATGAACAAGAAGAAGATAAATCAATGGCACATAACACAATAAGTTTTCCTAGGGAAATACATTGCTCAAAACCCCGCTATTTGTATTGGATACATCATAAATATGAGTGAAGATACAAAGTTTGTTCTTACAAAAACAATTATGAACAAGTATACTCAACTCTCTGAAATCACAAGCTAGCTCTTGGCCAACACTTAGCCAATTTTGCAGCTCTTCAAGCCCCTAATCTCTTGTGTAATTCCTAGGATGAATAGCCAGTATTTAAAGGGAATTCATGCTTCCAAAAATGTGCAATCCAAACATAGGATCAACCTCTTATGCATGCATGATATTTACACTCTACTAAATAATACAACTAATAATACATTGTCCTTGCACTCTAGTCTCAACTGGGTCTTTCTTAGAATCAACATGCATGAGTTTCTCATTAGGGAATCTTCAGTTAATTGGAGTAGCACTAGTGGATGCACTAGTGCAGCAATTGACTGTTAGTCCTCTATTAGTTCCTCAAACAGTTTGGAACTAATTTAACTTAACTTAACTCAGTAAACAGAGTGATCTAATTTCCAGCTCAATTTAAGCTCATATTAGACCCCTAAAACTTAGGGAGAACATATACATGACTATAAAAAGACTTCCAACTCAGAATTCCTAAGCTAATTAAGTTAATTAAACTTAATTAACTATCTACAAGTTTCTATGAGAATAGAATTCGATTGTAATTCTCAGTTTAATTCAAGGATAAATTAAACTGGAATTTCTTGTTGCCATTTCTCAACACAACCAATATTTCCTTTGTGAATCTCTCAAATTAAAACTATCCCAAAATGGAAGTTAAACACCAAAGGGAGTGGGCAGTGGCCAGTCCTAGCTTATGTGGTAGAGGTTGTAACATATAATCCAACAAGGGAGCTCACTATTAACGTGATCATTAGCTCTAACCTTTCACTAATGACCATTGTGACCAACAGACACACACACACATATGACATGGCCCCACTCGTTTAGTCCTCGACACTTAATGATTTTTGTTACACAATGTGACCAAACCTCAAACCTTGGCTCCCATCCCTTCAATTCTTGCGTAATGCTTTTTATCCAATAGGGCACACCATATTTCCTGTTGGTTTCAACAACCAATCACACCAGTCCCACATCATTGTGGACCCAAAAACCAATTCATATCAAGAACACCCACCCAAGAAGTAATCTCTCGTTGCTCAAACTGCTTCATATTGGGTTCGTCCTTCCTAGGCTTACATGACACTCTATGCCCCCCACCACCACTACCACCTACGTGGCCTAATTCTTATCTCCACACCACATGCTCAGATCCACATCACCCCATTGTTTAGTCATCTTGACTCTTCCATAATTAGTGCACAAGGTCTACCTCCATGTCACATAATCAGGGACGGGAATTTCCCTGTCGACTACAACATCACTTCTATTTTTATGTGGACCCCGCCTATACTCTTTCAACAATGCTCAATGTTCCTCCATGTGATCGTTCAATCTTCTCACCATCCAGGGTGTTAGCTCCACCTCACCCCAACCTTCGTCATGTCACCATTCCTCCATGATGTCATGGTCCTCGTTATCCTAGAGCTATTGTCGTGCACTCCTCCTTCAAACTTGTAGGGATGTAACAGCCCCTGGGTGATTTTCCATGTAAATAAAATAATACCAAGGTCATGGGACATGTATTCCAAGTTGAATGTTGGGAAAAACATGGTGATGGGGTATCATTGGTGATTAATTAATGGCTATGGAAATTGGAAAAGGCATTGGAAAAAAGGCAAAGAGGCATTAATTGGCATTTTATTTATGAAATAAAGGAAAATAGGAGAAAAGGAAGGTGAAGGGTCACATATTTTCATGTGAGGAAAATTGAAGGAGAAATGAAGGAAAATGAAGAAAATAGAGGCCTTGATGATAAAAAGGATTTTTAGGATCAGTTGCTAGCCTTTTGATAGTTTAGCTTTGGAGCTCTCTTCTATTCTCTCATTCTCTCCTACTATTGCACACTTAGAGTATTATTGGAGCATGCTTGGAGAAGTTTAGCATACATTGGAATTGAAGAAAGAAGGCAAAGGAAAGAAGGAAAGTGCAAGGGAACAGGTGGATCAACGACTACAGTTGGATTGATTTGCAGGTAAAGGGTTGTATGTGTGATTTCCTTTCTTATTTATGGATGCATGGTATATGCATATGATTATCTAGTTGCATGTTTTCATTATCATGGAGGATTTTCTGGATCGATAGTGGTTTTAGCCTTGCCTTGCCATTGCTTGGATATCCATGGTGTTGTGGGTTTTCCCAGTTGTTTGTTTCTTATTGGTGCTTAGGTTCCTTATGGTCGTGGGTTGGAACAAATGCTCTAGAAGCCCTAGAAGAGCTTGGGTTGAGTTACTAGCCCTAGAGCCTAGGTTGGGACAAACGCTCCAGAGCCTTCGGTGGGTTTAGTTACTATTCCCTGGAGCAGGGTTGGGCAAATGCTATGGAGCCCTAGAAGGTTGTGGGTTGAGTTACTAGTTCCTGGAGCCTTGGACAACTTGGGTAGACATCGATCTGGTTGGTCTTAGTGGTGTCCGACCATGAAGTGGAATCACTAGTTGAGGGTTGAGGTGGTTTGGCCTCTGGAAGCCCTGGTTTGGTTTGTCTTGGTTTATTCCATGAGATCCCACATTCATGCTTGGAATATGGCACAAGGTGATGGGTTGAAAGAGAGATTTGGTTCAACGCAATCTATGGCCGGGTGGTACGTGGAAGCCCATAACTTGGTTAGTACTTTCCTATGTTAATATGAGACATTTCCTATGGTGATCTATGAGTATATGTATTGATTATGATGGTAATTATATGGCTGTTCTACCATGGTTTATATGTTGGTTATTTTCTGGTTATATGATGTGTATCATTTATGGCTCTTGTCATGAATTGTTTAGTTATTGATCAGTTGATGAATATATGGACTAATAAGTGTTGTTGGAGCTATATGGCGAGGGAAAAGGGCCTTCTTGGTGATTCTCATATGAATCTCAGACTTTTATGATCAAATATGCATTCATGACTTGTAGCTTACATGTTTTCCATGTGTTTGAGGAATGCCTAGTATGTTCTTGTCAGTCTAGGTTATGTTTTTCGTTCGAGTTTGAAGGTTTAGCCTTGTTGTCATGTCATTAATGATTCTGAGAATTCTGGGCAATCGTCTGGAGCTTGACCTATGATTTTGGCTCATTTCGAGACCACACCCTCTAAACTGGAAAATTTTGGTCACAACCATACTTAAGAAGTGTTATGCATGCAGTTGGAGGCCTATAACCACATGGAGGCCTTGTCATGCATGTGGTTGGGGTTTAAATTGTGAGAAAATTAGCCCGAGCTCAGGGCTTGGTCACCTAGGGTTGTCCTTTGGCCCGTGAGTGTCCTATAGCCTTGAGGGATGTTGTGAGTGTTGAAATTTCTAAGTTTGACACATCATAAATTCCTACTGCATTCTCTGGTTTATTTCACCTACTTGTTTTATTCCTTAACAAGTTATTTAATCGTATAAATACTAAAAATAAACACAAATGTAGCCTCAACTCATATACAAATCATCAGATGAAACAATAGACAAAAACATAAGGGACACTGTTATTTTTTGATAATCGTCCCCGGAAAAACCCAATGTGGGAAAACCGATGCAGTAGTTCTGAGGGTTTTATTATTATCCAGATTTCTTGAGTACAACTAGGGTGCCAAACTGGCTCACCCAACAGATATTTTTACGCGGTAGTAATACCTCTTCTCGAAAGCAGATATTCAACTTCTCAGCACTAGTCTTCCCCATAAAAATCGTTTCGGCGCTTCTCTAAGGTTCTGTGTAAATCCTACTAGCCTCTACGTAGATTTGAAACCCTTTGCATTAGTCTTCTACCCTCTACGTCATCTCTCTAGCCTTCTACATCACCCATGCAGGCCCCTCAGCCTCTGCGCAGTCTCTAGCTGCCTCTGTGTGGCCCTTGCTGCCTCTGCGTAGCCTCCTCAATGACTGCGCTGGCCGTCTAGCACTATCTCTGCCTCTTTGCTATGTACTCATTGCCCCTCACTACAACTTAGATCACTTTTTCAAATTTTATTAGCAAACCCTGCTTCAGAAAATCGAATTGACTGATCAATATTGGTGTATCTACAACTGACCCTCAAGCCTCCTCTTATACTTTTTCTGTTGACTCTTCAACAGTCGAGATTAAGTCCCTAATCAATGGATATGATTAGATTTGGCTTGATCCATGTCATTTGGAACATTCTCACCCACTTTTATATTAATACTCATTAATATTTTAATTTTCCTAAGTTTAGACTTAGGAACACCATTAAAAATATTAATTATTTTAATATCTCTCTAACCAGGTGGAATTTCCCCAAACCATTTCTGGGTCTTGGATATCTTATGTGCTTTAGTATCTCCACCAATTTTCATGGCTAGAGCACATTCGATGCTACCAAAAATCAACACTCCCTCATAGTGAGGAATGTGCTCTAGTAATGCTCCACTATTGAACATCACATTGATCCTCTAGTAGCGGTACTTGTGTTGATGTTGGGCCTGTTTCCCGACATCCATTGCACTGTTTCTTCCTGTATTATTGTCCATGACTCTTCCACTGCCACTGCTACATATGTACTGAAACTCCCTCTGAACATGCTACATCATGTTGCCCATAACACTGCCACTGCTAACCGCTGCACTGCAACTCAGTTACTGAGATGTAAGTAATTGATCTACCCAAATACTGACATTCTTGTCAGTCTAGAAGCCTTCTGATGTTGAAGCTACCTTTGTTTCTATCTGGTACTTTCTCTACTACCTCTGCATTGTTGCAACCATCTATGTGCCTCTCGCACTGTTGCAACCTCCACTGTGCATCTTGTACTGGTGCAAACACCTTTGTGCATCTTGCACTGTTGCAACCCCCACTGCGCTGCTACATACCCCAACACTCTAGCATTTCCTTTTCACTTCATCGCATCTTTCTTCTACCGACATTTTTAATCCTGCTACTGTCATTCGTGGCTCCCGTAGCCTGATATGATCCAAGAGTTTGGGTACCTCAAGGATCCTACCCCTCATCTTTTGTAATCCTTTTGACTACAGCTTGATGTCACCCCACCTCTTCTCTAGAGGTGCATGAGAACTCATGGCATAGTCATCATCAGTCTTGACTTCTTTCTCTGCCTTAGTCAAAGCTACCTTGGAGTCAAAAGCCTCTCCCTTATTCTTCTTCCTAGGATGATGGGTTTCACAATGACCCAACTCCCCACAATGGAAGCACTTCACCTTGGAGATGTCATTCTTCTTCCTCTTCCCCTATTGTCTCGCAGATGCCAGAGTCACATCCTCTTCTTCCTCTTTCTTGATTCGACCCCCTTTGTTGCTATTCCCCACCTTGGTCAACCGTCTGATCTCTTCTTGGCGAAGAGTTGCCCACATCTCTTCCCATCCTGGAAGATTAGCTCTACCCAAAATTCTTTGGAAAAATGTCTCCCAATCCTCAGAGATTGCATTCAGGGCATTCCTCACCATGAACTCCTGATCCTTTGTGGCCCCTATGGAAGTAAGTTGGTCCCGAATCTCATGCAATTTGAGGAGGTATAGATCTATTTGCTCTCCCTTTGCATCTCATACGACCATAACTGATTCTCCAATAGCATCTTCCACTACACAGAAGTGCCCTGATACAATGTCGTCAAAGTATCCCACATCTCCTTTGCCATGTTTTTTTCGACAATATGTGGTACGACATGATCCTTGACCCCATTAAGAATTATGCACTTTTCCCTCACCATCGCATACTCATACTTTTCATTATCAGCTAGGTTGATTGGTATAGCCACAATTCTCAAGGCAAAGCCCTTGATTTGATGTCTATCCAACACTGATAGGATCTTGGCCTTCGAGATGACAAAGTTGGAAGCCCCATCCAACCTATCCTGATCCCTCAGTCTGTTCATTGCCATCTCTGCTCCTTCTTCTGGAGTCCCTCTAAGATTCGACTTTCCTCCTAGAAATCTCCCTCTAAGTCCTGATTTCCCTGTTGGGAATCTTCTCGCCAACTATCGATTTGCTCCTCTCCGATCCTCTTTGCGACTGCAACTCGGATTTGGATTTCTTAGCTAGAAATATGTCAAGGTAGCGACTCCCTCTACTTTGGTTTTGTCCTGTTAGGTATTTTTCTACTTTGACAACAACAACACCCCATCAGCTTCCTAATCCACAATCTGCCCACATCTCCCTAAGCCCTAGAAACTGAAGAAACTGAGCCTTCCAACTCTGTGCAATCCTGACAAAGGCTGAATAACTCCTCTGGTCAGCAACGTCAAGCCTACCTAACTGAGTAGGATGACGTGTCTCTTCGTGAGCCTCTTTTTCCTCTCTCTTCCTCTCTCTCCCTCTACGCTGACCCCCTCTCTAGCTCAAAATGACGATGCAGGCCCTCTGTGTCACTCCTTCTCTGCTGCTTTCTACTTAGGAGGAGCTATGTCTCTTGGGACAGCTGTTGCTGTTGCAAATAATTATGATTATGTTGGTGCCTTTAGTCCTCCTTTGATCTGCAACACTCTGATACCATGTTGAAATTTCTAAGTCTGACACGTTAGAAATTCCTACTGCATTATTTGGTTTATTTCACCTACTTGTTTTATTCCTTAACAAGTTATTTAATCATATAAATAATGAAAATAAACACAAATGTAGTCTCAACTCATATACAAATCATCAACTAAAATAATAGACAAACACACAAGGGACACCGTTATTTTTGGAAAATCGTCCCCGGAAAAACCCAATGCAAGAAAACTGGTGTAATAGTTTTGAGCATTCTATTATTATGCAGATTTCATGAGTACAACTAGGGTGCCAAATTGGCTCACCCAACAGAGATTTTTACGCGGCGGTAATACCTCTTCTCAGAAGTAGATATTCATCTTCTCAGCACTAGTCTGCCCCACGAAAATCCTTCCGGCACTTCTTCAAGGCCCTGTGTCAACCCTGCTAGCCTCTGCATAGTTCTGGAACCCTCTGCGTCAGCCTTCTAGCTCTCTGAATCAGCTCTTTGGCCTTCTACTTCACCCACGCAGGTCCGTCAGCCTCTACGCAGTCAAAGCTTCCTCTGCGTGGCTCCTGCTACCTCTGCATAGCCTCCTTAGTCACTGCGTTGGCCCTCTGGCACTATCTCCACCTCTCTGTTATGTACTTGCTACCCCTCGCTGCAACTCAGATCACTTGTTCACATTTTCTCAGCAAACCCCGCTCCAGAAAATCGAACTGACTGATCAATCTTGGTGTATCTCCATCTGACCCTCAAGCCTCCTCTTATAATTTTCCGGTTGACTCTTCAACGACCAAGATTAAATCCCTAATCAACGGCTAGGATTAGATTTGGCTTGATCCATGTCATTTAGAACATTCTCACCCAGTTTTATATTAATACTCATTAATATTTTATTTTTCCTCAGTTTAGACTTAGGAACCCCATTAAAAATATTAATTATTTTAATATCTCTCTAACCAAGTGGAATTTCCACAAACCATTTATGGGCCTTGGATATCTCATGTACTTTAGTCTCTCCACCAATTTTCATGGCTAGAGCACATCCGATGCTACCACAAATGAACAGTGAGTTATTATTTTACGGTCAATTTGTAGGTCCCACTTCCTTAACTGGATTTGGGAGGTCGTGTCATGTCATAGTAACTCTTTGTCTCATGTTTACCCTGGAAGACCGGTGAAATTGGGTAAATGTGGGAGGGGGTGGTTACAGGTTGGTATCAGAGCTTCCAGGTTCAAACACTTAGACTGGATAGGCGGAATGTGTTTGTCATGCATGCATGTTAGTTGTCTATGTGTTGTTATACATTCATGGTGATGGGCATTGTTGTGAATTTTTTTTGTCATGATGTTAGTATGTTGAGACAATTGATTGATATGTCAATTATGTTTATATTTGGTTTATTTGACATGGTATGTTTGTAGTAAGAAGAAGAAGAACATAGATTACTAGCAAAATGGTGGATTACAGTTCACGAGACTCTCCTTATAGATCATATGAGAAGCAAAGAGATGAGTACTCTCCTGACATAGCAGATACACTGGGAAGCTTAAAGGCATAAATCAAAAGTTGGAAGGTAGATAATGACAGTCATTCAGTCACAGGAAAGGCTTTCCAGGGCACAGGAAAAACAATTAGAGTTCAATGCATTGATCCTTCAAAGTTTGTCCAATTTGCAGAGACAAGGATGTCACTGTCAGAGATGGTAGGTTCTTGGATACACCTGATAGGAGAGGTAGTGGCTATGGATTCTATTCTAGCTTAGGTTCAGATAGGTATCATGGTCATCATCACTGGCATCCTTACAAGAGGAGTGAGAGGGTATACTTTCTAGATGAGTTCAAGAAATCCAAGCCACCTACATTTGATGGAGTTGAAGAAGTCAGAAGATGTAGAGGTATGGTTGCTTGTAATGAAGAATTTCTTTGAGTTGCATAACTATACAACAAATATGAAGGCCAGGATAGTTGTTTTTAGTCTCAGAGGGAAAGCAGAAATCTAGTGGGAATATGTGAAGCATGTCAAAGACATCAAGACAAAGGAGTTAAGTTGGCATGAGTTCAAAAAGCTTTTCAGGAAGAAGTACTTGTCAAAGAGATACTACGATGGTAAGACCAAGGAGTTCTATAAGCTGAATATGGGGTCTATGACAAACGAAGATTACATGACTAAGTTCCTAGAGTTATTGAGGTATGTGTGCCTTACCTCAAGGATGAGAAGACTAAATTTCAAATGTTCATTAGTGGATGACCATTAGCATTTAAGGATTAGATTGAATATTATGAGCCTCCGTCGTTGGAAGAAGTCATTTGAAAGTTGAAGCATTGTTATGAACAATATGACTGAAAGTCAGAGCATAAGTAGGGTTGGAATGGTAATGAGAAGACTAAAGGAAAATGGGATAAGAAGCGAGGAAGACCACAGGATGCAGGTAATAAGCAGAATGCATCGCCTTACCAGAAATTCAATGCAGTTAATAGAGGATAGGGATTTCAGTTTCAGGAGAAGAACAAGGGTGATGGCAAGAAGCCTTTGCATTGTTGACTTGTGGCAAGGATCATCGCAGGAGAGATTGTCCATAACATCTGGGTGGAAGACCTCAGATCTACAGTTCTCAGGAGGCATAGACAGTTCAGAATATTAGACAGAGTATTCCACGAATTTATTTATCATTGGATAATAGGTAGGTGGGTCATCAAACATCTATTATCGAGATGGAAGGTAAGATTTGTGATCAAGTTGTTTCTATTTTGATTGATCTTGGATCTAAATATAGTTATATTAGTCCTAACATGGTGGATAAGCTTTGCTTGAATAAATAAGTACATGCAAAGTCTTGGTTGGTGCAGTTGGCTATAGGTACCAAGAAAAGAGTTCATCATAGGGTAAGATCTTGTGCATTTTATCTGAATGATATGTCTACGTTAGCACATCTAAATGTGCTTCCATTAGAATCATATAATACGTTGTTGGGTATGGATTGGTTGTACATTCATAGGACTAAGGTAGATTGTTATGATAAGGCTATTGAGTGCTTGGATGATGATGGAGAGAGGAGAATCTTACAAGGTAAGAATAAGCATGCATCAGTGAGAATGGTTATAGCTATGCAGGCAACGTGCAGTAGTAAGAAAGGGTGTGTAATGTTTGAAATTCATATTTCTAGTGAAGAAGAAGGACAGTACAATGAAATGAAATGTTTGTTGTTCATATTTCCAATGAGAGTATATGGTTTTGTTGCATCTTAAGTAAATTCTTGACAAGGGATACATTAGGCCAGTTGTATCAAATTGGGGTGCACCAATGTTGCTTGTGAAAAACAAGGATAATACTCTCAGGTTATGCATTAATTATAAGAGCTGAACTAGGTGACAATCAAGAATAGGTATCCTTTGTCGTGGATTGATGACTTGTTTGATTAGTTGAAGGGAGTAGTAGTGTGTTGAGATTGCAACAAGATGATGGAGCTTAGTGAAAAGAGTCGCCTTCACTAAGTGGGCCCACAGGCAAATTATGGCACAAAGTCTATTTTTAGACATATGGATCATGTCTATGAGTTGCAGGATGTTGTTTATGGATGATTTGTCAAGTTGGAAAAAATAGATGGACTTTTATTTTTAGACAAGAACGGTGACACTGTCAAGTCTAATTATAGAGCAGTCAAATATTATTAGCTTATAATAATATTTAGACTATAAACTTTATCTTATTCTCTTGGAGCACTTCAGTTTGAGCTACAGATGTGGCACATGCAGCTGTCAGAAGGAAATACGTTTTCTTTGCGGGTCAGTTGAGTTGTTGCATGCATGACTTCAGTTAGAACTCAATCAGTTGAGTTTGGTGGAGTTGATGGAGTTGTGTGTAGTTTGACTTGGTTAAACTAGTTGTAATTAGTTTTACTGCAAATAGACTAATGATGAGTTGTTAAACTAATTATTAACTCATAATGCAACTAAAGAATACATCAGTTAACTCAATTGCATGTCAGTGCATGTTTAGTTCAACAGGGACAGGTGTTAGAGGATCAGATTGCTATCAGTTGTGACTATAGTTGTGCATGAGGATTTGCACAATCAATGGGATTGAGTTATGCCAATTAGAATTGGCCAATACCAAATGATTATAGCCTCTGCTCACGTGATTCCTAGTGTGAGTGATTCTTTTGAGGTAAATACGAGTTTGGTTCAACCATTCTCATCCATTCTTGAGCAGGTATTGAGCAGTGGAGGCAAGCAAGCAATGGAATAGATTTGGAGATCAGATCTTAGCTGTATTGTGTGTAACAGGTGGAGATAGTGCTGGATACTTATGAGAAGTATTGACTATTGTAATGTTACATGTTCTCAATCATTAATATACAGATAGTGTGGGGTTTTTAACTGTAATCTTTCCTCGGGTTACATACTGTGTTAATGTGTGCATGCTCTTGATGTTTTATTGTTATTGATGCTGCTATATTGATGATCAACGTAGAGGAGCTTATGTATTGTGTATGTATTCTGCAATATTACATGATCAAGATAATCTCCATTGAATATGTGTTTATTATTCAAACTTTCTACAACACAGTACTTGAGGAAATTCATAGCTTCATTTTTAGAGGTAGAAGCACCGCTCCACGCCATAATAGCAAGTGGCAAGAGTTTCTAGTGGGGAAAAGGTCAAAAGAAGGCTTTCGAGGAGCTAAAGAAGAAGATCCATCAAACACCAGTTCTGGCATTACCAAACTTGCAGTGGCCATTTGAAGTGGAGACATAAGCAAGTGGGTATGTTATGGGAGTTGTCTTAATGTAGGGAGGAAGACATGTATGCTACCATTCTGAAGCATTTCATGGGGAATTTCTCAACTACCCTACCTATGACAAGGAGCTCTATGCCATGGTGCATGTTGTCAAGAATTGGAATCACTATTTGATGCGAAAGGAGACAGTAATCCACATAGGTCACAAGTTGTTACAGTACTTACAGGACCATAGTAAGCTACAAGTATAATAAGGGAAGCAAAAAAACTTGGCCAATATGCTTTCAAGGCCACCCACATCAAAGATTATAGCTTTGGGGACTCTTATTTACATGGATCCATTCACCCATGGTGCATACAGAGAGGCATATTCAGAAGATGAGGACTTCAATGAGGTGTATCAGCAGTTGCAGAGTTAGAGTCATGTGTACGATGGTGACAACACCATTGACTGCCATCTCCAAGATGGGTTACTCCACTAGATGGATAAGAAATTTGTTCCTAAAAGTGAGCATTTGTAGCTAATTAGAGAGGCTCACACCTCCAAGGTTGTAGGGCACTTTGGTGTAGGGAAGATTGTGGCTAACTTGCAGAGGTATGTGTTTTGGCCCATGATGCAACAACAAGTAGCTAGGTTCATAAGAGGATGCATTCTTTGTTGTACCAAAAGGCATAGCAACATGAGACAGGGTCTATATCATCCCTTACATGTACCTACTTATCCTTGGGAAAGCATTTCCATGGAATTTGTGGGAGGTTTATCGACAACCAAGAAGGGACATGACTACATGTTCGTAGTAGTTGACAGGTTCAGCAAGATGTGTGTTCTGGTGCCCTTTAAAAAGACTGCCAATAGACAAGAAGCAACAAACTAGTTCTTTGGACAGGTTTCAGTGCACTTTGGGATACCAATAAGCATCATTTCATAGAGGTGCATAATATTTCTTAGTGCATTCTGGGCTACATTGTGAGAGAATATGGACACAAATTTGAAGAGATCTACAACATTCCATCCACACACATGTGGGCACACAGAAGTAGTCAATAGGACTTTGGTACAGCTTTTGAGGGGATACAACCAAAAACATCCGAAGACTTGGGATGAAAATTTGGTATATATATAACATTATTATAACAAACAAGTCCACACTTCTATAGGAAAGTCCCCATTTTAGACTTGTTTTGGATATTTTCCATCTTCACCTTTGGATATTGCATATGGAAAGCAAGGAGGAGTGAGGGAAGATCTTACAGGATATGCTTTGAGGGCTGAAAATTTTATATAAAAGGTTAGGTAGATCCATCTACAGGTACAAGAAACACTTCAGAAGTCACAGGAGAAGTATAAGTCCAGGCATAATCAACACAGAACAAACAAATCATTCAAGGTGGGAGACAGAGTATGGATACAATTGAAAAGGAGAGGCTGCAAGGGCCTGGTAATAAAATCAAGGCTTAAAGGTATGGTCCCTTTGGGATGCTAGAAAAGGTGGGTGATAATGCTTATCGACTCAATTTACCACCATATATGCACATTTACTCAGTTGTGAATCTAGAGAATTTGAAACTCTATGAGCCTTCCATGCTAGATCGGGAAGAGGAACATGTCCTAACTTCTATGGAGGATTTAGCACCAGATGCTCAAGAAAATTTTATAGAAGATACAGTTTTACAGAATAGGTCCAAAAATACAAGACAGGGACAACATGACCTTTGGTAGATTGGGTTGAAGATATGCTTCCAGGCAAAGCTAAATGGGACAGCAGAGAGAAGGTGGAGGAAACATTTCCTCACCTCATTCAGTAAAATATTTTGGGGGCAAAAATCCTCCCAAAACGAGGAGGTGTGATCTGAATTGGATCATTTTATTGTTTTTCATCCATATCAATGCATTTGGAGTGGGAAAAGTGGAGGAATCAGCTCACGGGATTGTTTTTATCAGTGGGACCCAGTTTGAAGAAACGGGGTCTGAAACTTTTCGAGATCGTTTTGAGGCATTAAATGACATTTTTTGGAGGTAAAAATTTACCAATTTTGTGTGGAATATTTTCATTCTATTCTACACATATATACCTTTCCAACAGTGCAAGAAGCGTGTCAATCATAGTACGTATGAAAAAATTATGCCACTCATAAGTTGACCTTTGTATTTTCACACCCATAGTTCGAGAGGACAATGCGTCAGCCCCCATTATTTATGTAAAAGGGGCTAGCCACATGTTTTTTTATGTAAAATACTCTAGAAGAGTCTATATTGTAACTCTAGTTAAGAGTTGATGTAGTCAAAATTAACCACTAGTAGGCTATCAGGTTGTGTTATAACCAAGCCACTAGGAGGAAGATGCATTCCATTCTTTCGAGAACATTTTGTTCCATAGTTGAGCAAAGATAGCTAGGAGAGATAGGAGGTAGAGCACATAGAGAGGATTTGTGCATTGTAGCATCCCACACAGACATTACTTCTTTGTATCTGTAGCGATATTTCCATAGGGAGAAAGAGAGTGAAGTGACCTCACCTTCCAGCTAGGTTTTCTTCCGAAAGGGTTTCCCAGAGAGCATATCTTGTGTCTTATGTGTGTGTGAGCTTATTTTTTCATTCTCTACTTTTCTGGATAATTTCCATTTGCATGCATGCAATAATTACATTAAAATATACAGGTCTAACATTTTAATAAAATTGTAATAGTGTATAGTTTTCATAGTTTTAATATAATATTATTAGATTTGTTGTGACGAATTGTCCAGTGGAATATCCACAGAATTTTACAAATCAGAAAATTTATTTTCTTTGCAGAAGGTGTTTTATAGCATGGACCAACCACAGAATGACAAATGACACAATCTGACTAGATGAACCAAGCAAGACGGATCATATGTGGAGATATAGGGGTGGGATGATGTCATCATCATGTTAGTGTCTTAAAGTCCCAAGACACGTGGCACTCTAGGATAATGACATGTGGCATGTTTATATAGCATTTTGGGTTGCTAAAGTGGGCCTAAAGTAGGTGACACATGGAACTTGTCAGTGAGTGACACATGGAAAATAAGTACAAATAGAAGATAGGTCAGCAAGAGTGGTCAGACACGTAATTCCATTGATTTTAGACTGAGCAACTGGACAACATGGCATCACATTATCATATACATGTATACCCAAAAGTTTTTTTATTGGTTCGTGTGTGCAGTGGGAGGTCCCACATGGACACATCACCATAGTGATTTAACCTCGGCAAGATCTGAAGGAGATGCAAGTTATATTTTCAGGGTGACACGACACCAGGACGAGGTAGCATGTAAGCTAGCACATGAATTCAAGTGACAGACCAACCAGAAGGTTGGACCACCATTACACATCAACTTGGCAGTTGGGTCTTGAGGATTATTGAATGTGCTCCATTGTAAAAATGGTGAGGGATAAATTGCTCCTCCAGGACTTAGTCATATGCATAGTGTAAAGTGATCAAGGGTGCAGGAATAATTTTAATTGTCATGAATGGGTTGACAACTTTAGCACTTGTGTGCCATATTTGGTGGAAAATGCATTTGGGTGATAGGACTTGAACAAGTCAGTAGTTATACTTGGAGGAGTATGCTTTAACTAGTAGTGTACTAAATTTGGACAACCTGCATGAATGAGTTTGAAGAATTTTTGGCACAAGGTGGCATATTTAGCAATTTGGCATATTTAGAATTGCAGGTAAAGTCACAACTAAGCCATGTAAAAATTCCAGAATTGAAGAAATTAATAGTTTCCCATAATTTCTCCTCAAGAGAATAGATTAGAGACTAAATACTACCATACCACATCAAGAAGGCTTAATAGAAATTGAAAAACATAAATATAATGAGATCAAAACCTTTGTTAAGTGTAAATTAAGAGTTGAACTTAACTAAAGTTGTAAATATAAAAATATCAGCTCGTATTCTTTATAAGTAGAAATTGAATTAGCAATAAGGTTGTTTTTTTGGTTAAATGATGAAAGATCATAGATTGTTGAAGGTGATTTTGTGGTGACTGGGTGTCTCATTGAGGAGATATTTATTTGTTTTATGAAAAAGAGTGGCCTTCATGATTTGATTTTGAAAAAGTGATGAAATATGAATCAAGGAGGTCAAGCAAGTGACAACTTGCAAATCAAGGGCAGTAGATCCTTTTAGTGGTTGTTGATAAACTTAGGGATAATAACTCCTTTTAGTGATAGCTTCGTAAACTCATGTGTTGTATCTCCTTTCAGTAGCAACCAATAAACTAGGGATTAGTAGCTTCCTTCATGTTGCGGCCTAAGAAACTAATAGATTGATGGTTGTAGCTCTCAATTAGGTTGAAGCCTACCCATTGATGTAACAATAGGTTGAAGCTTGCCCGTGTAAATGCAATTGAGAAAAATATTGAAGTATTTATGTGTTGCATGTATGCTTCTTGTTTTGATGCTTACTTAAATTGTTGTGAAAAAATTGTTGGGTTTTAGTATTCTTTATTTTTTGAAAGAAATTTTAAAATTATCAAAATACTGATTTAACCCCCCCCGGCCCCCCACTCAATATTGTCCTGGTTTCTAACAAACTTGGGTCAAAGTGGGGATAAAACAACCATTTTTCTTCATCAATGCATAAATCATGGTTATGTTCATGCTTTTGTTATAGCTAAGAGGATTTTGAAATCAATATAAAATTTGAGAAATTTTTGAATTAAAATATACTCATCCATAACTTGGGTTAAATTAGGACAAATCAATATTTTTTCTTGTGGCCTGCATAAATCATGGTAATGTTAATGCTTTTAACATATAAAATAGGACTTTGAAAGTAGCTTAAAATTTGAGAAGATTTTGAATCATGTTATAAGCATGAATTTTTGTACATGAAGAAAGGGACATTTTATATTGTTGCATGGCCATACTTCATCTATACCATAAACACATATTACCTAATCTATGAAAACACAATTTTGGGGAATTATCGGAGAATTTTTTCCATGATACTTAAAAATAGTTTATATATTACAATATATAGCAAGGATGTTTTTTACAAATGGAGAAAGGTGATCTATTATAGCAAGGATGTTTTTGTACAAAAGGAGAAAGGTGATTTATTACCATTTAATGTAGGTATATTTTAAAAAAGATGTGCCATTTTGCAGAGGGGAAAAGATAGATTAGGCACATTATCACACTTTAATGTTTCATTTTATAGGGGCATCAAGTGCACCACGCAAACAATTTAATATATAGAAACAAATTTAGATATTTACTTAGAACTCGACTTTGAGGGGGAAAAGATACCTTATATTTTTCCTTAATGGACATTATGTTGGATTAGGGTTAGGAGATACCTCTAGATATAAGGGTAAAGGAAGGGAAGGAAATATTCTTTTAAAAAGCACAAACTAGAGTTGCTTCAGATGTTGTTGTTGGAAAACATATGACAATTGGTGGGTTCTAAGAATGATCAACACCCTAATTTGGATGCCTAAGTGATTTGTATTTATTTTAATTGAAGGTGTTGACTAGGCTCATTTAAAGTTTGGCATTAAGGAGGTTTGTGGAGAAGAATAAATCAAATGTGTTGTTCTTGTTGGAAACTTTTGGTGAAGTGGGAGTGATATAGTGGGTTTTAGGAGATATTTTGGGAGGTTGATGTTTTTTGTCTTTAGATGTTTTTGGGAGATGAAGAGGACATGTGATAGGGTGGAACAATATGACTATGATGTATTATAATAGTTGATGTGTTAACTAAAGAATAGGGGTGATACTTCTTTTCTAAAATATTGTAAAGGATATTTTTTTCATAAACATCTATTAGCCTTGCACTTAGAATTGAGTGGTCTTTTGGGGTAACCTTTCTAGGAAATATTTTATGTCTTCCAAAGCTCTTATTTTGGTAGGATATTTGAGTTTATCCATAACAAAATTAGAGGCATGCAACCCTAGCATAGACATATATTTTTGCATATTATTTCATTCATAAATTACTTGAAGGTGGGATGATTGAAATAGAGCCAATTAAACTAAGATGACCTAGAGAAATGAGCAGGTGAGGGAAGATAGAGTGTAAAAATTATTAGATTAATTCTTAGTATATGAAGAGATGTTGGAAGAATCTCTAAGGTTTCAATTATGGGTCAGCTCTGGAGGTGAACCAAATTATTTCTAATTATTTTGGAGGTGGTATAGGGAGGGAACAAACATCCAAGGCCATTTAAATTTAACGCATAATGGATAAAGGAGGAGGAGTTTATCAATAAAGATAAGGGAATTTTGAGACTATATGATGAGATGGTGGTGGAATCATAATAGTTTGAACAAAATTTGAGAAGAATTAAGTAGGAATTCATGGGTTGGGCTCATGCAACAACAAAAAAAAAGAGAGAGATGAGTAGAATTTATTATAAGTGGAAGAATCATTGGCTAGAAGATATTAATTAGATGAAGTGGGATTCTTGTTGAAGGAAACTAGAATAGAAATTTTGAATTTGGAAAAAATGAGGAGTAAGTTATTGGAGGAGAGGTTTGTTGCTTGGGGGTTAAAACATAGGGTGATTTGTTTGGATAAAGGTGTTATCACAACAGAACCATGGTGGGCCCATAATCTAGAGTATTGATCTTAGCTTCAGATGTCTGGTTCAAGAGGAAAGATCAAGATCAAGTTGAAATCAATGTCAAAGGGGGAGCTTGTTGGAATTGTAGTGTTTCAATTTATGTCAACCAATCCTCAACAGTAATTTACTTGTAATCATGGTTTATATGCCTTTTATTGGTCTAACGTATGGCCTTCTATGAGTGTTATAGTGTCTCAAGATTGTATGTTAATGTATTGAATCTAAGTTGAAGATTAGGTTGATGAAGGGAGTCTTGGAAGAGGTAATGTAGGTGAGTAGGATGTCAGAGAGCATTATACATAGGTAAGAGCCTTTGTAGGGTGTGTTATAAATAACTTCTCGAATTTAGAAGGTGTGCTACACCCTACAGACGCAATTTCCCAAATTGTGTGTGCACTCTAGTCAACTCTAAGGGAATTTACTATAGTATTTTCACTTGGTATTCAATCAAAAAGTTCAAGGAAGGTTTCTTTTCTTCTAGAAGATGTTCAAAGTTGAAAATTTAAGGAGAAACATTACTTAGAAGAGAATGTTTTGAGGATTTGTGTTTGATAGTATTGTGATGTTGAGCAAGTGTGTTAGAAGAGAAGAGTGTGCAAGCTGTGAGGAGAATTATGTAAAAGATTTGAAGTAATTTGTAGAAGTTGGAGAAGCTAGCAGAAGCATGTTTCAGCCAACATCTTGAGCAAAAAACGATGACATGGAGAAAAGGGAGTTTTGAAGATATGTCTAGTGTATTTTTTTTATTGTTGACGTATTTATCAAATTATCATATGCAGTGTTTGTTTTGAATAGGTTTATCATTTTGTAGAGAAAATGTGTTGTATTTGAGTTGTGTAGTTATCCTTGGATCTTAGTTTGAAAATTAATGAAAGCATGGCTGTAAGATTTTGAGGAGGTTGGGGCCTTCATTTAATATTGCATGAACAAGAAAGGGGTGATTTCTCATTATTGGAGGTGACCAAAAAACCGATATTTTTGGGAGTGATATCTCCATCCAATCGTGGTTCGATGAGGCTTATTGGGAGTAGTGGCTCTGTTATGCCCTACAACAACCCCCCATTTCATATCATTAAAATTCCACTACTATAATGTGAAATGGGTCCCTTTTTTAATTTTTGTTTCAAATTGGTATCATTTTAAAGTTTTATTTCACAAAAGGATTTTTCAATAAAACCAATCAAAAAACCCCAATATAAAGCGATTTATCTTTATCATTGCGATAAAGCGATCACAAGATTGCATATCGCAATGACAAAGAAAACACAATGTAAGGGACATGTTAGTTTTCGCCGATGCGAAATCGCTATCGGATATCGGCAAAGCATAAAGTAACACGAGTAATGATTCTTTCTACAATGCGATGCGAAATCGGCAATCGGCGATAACGTCTAAAACACAATTAAGCTTCCCCTCGTCCGATGCGATGCGATATCGCTATCGGCGATCGGTGACTCACCATACCCTCATCCTAAGCGGCCCTACCAGCTATGCTCAACGCGATGCGATATCGGATATCGGCGATTGGGGATTCCAAGCAAAACCAATGCAATAACTTAGCATTTCCCTGATGCCCGATTACGTAAAGGGTAAATGGCACAGTTCTCAAAGTAACAGTCATAAAGGCAGTTTGATATGATTTATTCGTAATTAAGGCCATATCCTTTGGAAAAGCCACTCATCCACGTTCAAACCGCCAAATCATCCTAAGCATGCTTCAAATAAATCATTCAGCCATTAATCGAAGCAATTGTAATTAATGAGACTGACAGGCCGTAACGACCATTTAATAAGAAAAGTCGGCTTGAAGCCTATCCACGTATTTGATCCTAAGGCCACCTTAAATCGATTAATTACTATGAATGCACCAAGATATATAATAAATATATATTAATAAATTATATATATAATATAATATAATATATATATATATAATATATATTAATATATATATATAAATATTATATATATTATAATATATTTCATTCTGTTCGATTCATGATATTGTTGCATGTGTTGCACTTATCTTTCACTCTACGCAGAATTCTTCCATAGAAACAGAAGAAAGTGGAATGGGAAAGAAATCCAAGAAGACTACAATGCCTACTGCTCCGCCAGCCGCAGGGCTAGCTGTCGCTGATCCAACTGGGAGGAACAAAGGTCTTATATCAGATACAACATGCTTAGGACTCACCAGGACCACTTGGCAAGGGACTTATAATTTGATTGAAGCAGAAGGGCCAATGGTGACCGAAGTAGAGATTTTATGTGATAATACCAACAAATCTGATGCCAATTTAAAGGACTTGGCTGACTCCTTCCTACACAGAATAGCGGCTCAAGAGCAGGTTCTTCCTTACACAGATGTGGTAAGGTGGGCAATCCAAGAGCTCCCAATTATCAATAGACTGTTTGAAACTACGGACGGGAGGGTTTTCGGTTCGTTTCGAGCCGAAGACCTAAGGCTAATGTATCACCTGCCGCAAGAAGAGAAGAAATATAATGCTGCATTTTTGGAGAAGTTTCGAGCAGAGAATGAGACCGAG
>APFE030383052.1:150628-210325 GCA_000404065.3 Pinus taeda | reverse complement strand
AACAATCATCTAAAAGTTATAATCTTCATCAACCATGTCCACAAGTTAGTAACATAGTAACATACAACATATCAAGTCTCATGATTCATCAATCTTAAAGTTTCAAGCTTTCAAAATTCAATATATAATAATTATCATCATTGATCACCAAAGCTGTACATGTAAGCTAAGTGTAACCATTACAATAAATAATATCTAACATGAAATGAAATGTTATAAAAAGAAATGAAATGAAACAACTTTCAACTTTCATGAAGCATCATATTCATAATTCATTACTAATGAGTTATAATTGCCAATTTCAAACTTAAATTGTCATATATTGTTTAAAAAAATATCATAATAAATATGAAAGAGTCAATAGTTATAAAAACTACTAGAAACTAGAAAAGACAAGTAAATCTATTATCTATTGCTTATGCTTGGACCTCTTGCCACCACGAGAAATGTCTAATTTTTTAGTCTTGTTGGAAAATCATGATCTTTGTCAATATCACCCTCTAAGCATTAATATCCAAAAGTATCATTGTCATTACCTCTATATCTGTATAGGGATATTTGTCATTAATATCACCCTCTAAGCATTAACATAAGATAGAAAAAGCATAGCATGTCAAGTCAAGATTTTATATGAGTGATGCGTACATTTTTAGGAGGGTCATGATAGAGTTTGACAACCAATGTCACTAACATCAAGGTACATAGAGGGATTGGTGCTCTTGATTAAATACGAGTTCCATACCCTAATACTTGACAAAATTCAATGAAAACATTGCAATCCTGAAATCCTGAAATCTTGATAAGTCTGCTGGATTTTGAATGAAATCTAAAATTCTACTTTCTCCATATGAAATCCAATGAGGTTAGAACCACTCTCAAACATCCTGAGTCATTTCATGGTAATGTTAAAAATTTAAGTAAAAGGATGAAAAAGAAGATTAAAGAGAATGTCACTTTTACTTTAATAATTTAACATTATCATGAATCTCATATCAATACTAGGGCCATAGACTTGATCATTAAGCTGCCTCACTCAAAACTTATTTGTTTCTTTGAAAAAAAATTCCATTTGGAACATCATTGAAAAAAAGGCAAAATGCTCCCGAAAAGGCAGGGAGCGCGCTCCCACCCGAAGCGCGAATTGGGAGCGAGATCGAGGGGGCAAGCGCTCCCCTGCAACATTGGTCTAACATAACAGGATTTCTACAAGCTTCAAATGCCTCTTTAAAATCTAGGTCCTTCTCATATAACTCTTTAAGAGAATCAAAACCCAACACCTGAATTTGACTTTTTTGAACTAAAATGCATTTTCTACTTAAGGCATCTGCTACTTTGTTTGATTGACCAGTTAGATGTTTTAACACACGTATTCTACCCATTTTGCATGTTTCTGGTTAAGCTTTGGTTGTTGCATAATGTACTGTAATGCATGGCTATCTGAATACAGTATGAACTCCTTGGACATCAAGTAATGCCTCCACTTCTTCAAAGACTATACCACTGCATAAAACTCCTTGTCATAAGAAGAATATTTCTTCTTTGACTCATTCAGCTTTTCACTAAAATAAGCTACAGGCCTATCCTCCTAACTCAAAACAGCGGTAATGGCTTCTCCATTGGCATCATATTTCACTTGGAAAAGTTTGTTAAAATCAAGCAAAATCAAAACAGGTTTTTCAGTGATCTTCCTTTTCAACAATTGGAAGTTCCTCTCTCCTTCAGCAGTCCATTTAAATGGTTGTTTATCTTTCTTTATAGTGTCAATAATTGAAGCATTGATCTTACTAAAATTCCTTGTGAATTTCCAGTAAAAACTAGCAAGACCGTGAAAACTTCTTACCTCAAAGACACCTTTTGATGAAGGCCACTCCATGATAGCCTTGATCTTCTCTGGATCCATCTTTAACCCCTCAGCAGAAACAACAAAGCCCAAATACACCAACTCCTCCTTCATGAATGAACATTTCTTTAAATTTAATAGTAACTTCTCTTGTTGTAGTCTATGTAAGACATAATTCAAATGTCTCACATGTTCCTCTTTTGATCTGTTGTAAACTAATATATCATCCAGATATACTATTACGAATTTGCCAATAAATTCTCTCAAAACTTCATTCGTTAGCCTCATAAATGTACTACGGGCATTCGACAATCCAAAAGCCATTACCATCCATACATACAATCCTTCATTGGTCTAAAAAGCAGTTTTCCACTCATCTCCCTCTCTAATTCTAATTTGATGATAACCACTTTTTAAATCTAGCTTTGTAAAATATCTAGCTCCACTCAAACAATCCATCAAATCTTCGATTCTCGGTAAAGGAAATCTGTACCTGATTGTTATCTTATTGATTTCTCTTGAATCAGTGCACGTTCTCTGGCCTCCATCTTTCTTTGGGCTCAACATTGTTGGTACTGCACAAGGACTCAAACTCTCTCTAATCAGTCCCTTGTCTAACAGTTCCTGAACCTGTTTCCTGATCTCTTCATTCTCTGTGGGAGTCATCCTGTAAGCTGCTTTATTAGGTAGATTTGCTCCTGGAATCAAATCTATATGATGACTGATTTTTCTAATGGGTGGTAACTCATCAGGCAAATTATCTACAATGATATCACGATAATTGTCCAGCATCTCTTGAATTTCAATTGGTAAATCAAAAACTCTTGTGGAAGTAATTATTACCTTGGGTTTGCAAACCAATGCAAAAACTTACCTCATCTTCTTCCATCTGCTGCAAGTACTCCTTTCCACTCAGCAAAAGGGTCTTTGGATCAGGTTTCTTTGATGTATCCTCTTCTTCTATTGGCAGCAATGTATGATTGACACCATCTTTGCTAAATTTGTATGTGTTCTTCTTTCCATCATGCATAGCTCCTCTGTCATACTCCCACGGTCTACCCAACAATATATGACACACATCCATAAGCATCACATCGCACAGGATTTTGTCTTTGTATTTACCCAACTGCAACTCCACTTCACATTGTTCATTTACTACCAACTGATATCCCTTTTGAAGCCATGACACCTTATAAGGTGTTGGATGTTACTTCTGTGGAGACCAAATTATCTGTACTACCACTGTCTATTATCATCTAACAACACTTCCCTTGAACCTTACACACAGTCCTAAACAAGGTTTTTCTCTGCGCTGGTTCAACAGTTTCCTTCGCTAGTTTTAACAAAATTTTGTTGACTACCAAAGATTCCCCTTTCTCTGGTACATTCTCTTCTTCTATTACCTTTGTTGCTTCCTCTTCAGTTTTTGCAACAATTGCATTCCTCTTATTCATTCCTATATTTTCTGGGCACTCATAAGCTCTATGTCCCAGCTTGTTACATTTGTAACATCTGATTTCTCTTCCTCTACCTCTGCCTCCTCTTCCTCTAGTAAAATTCCCTCTGCCACTCACATCACCTCCTGTGGGTGCATGCTGACTTGAGTTGTTGCTAGCTCCATCACTAGGTGTTGTAGATATTCCTCTACCACCTTGACTTCCCCTTCCTCAGAAAGTACCTCTATTTCTGGTAGACTACTTCCTCACGAGTTTTTCTTCAGCCTTCAATACCATCTGATAAGCCTCTTTTACTATTTTAGGAGACAGTACACTTATCTCATCTTGGATCTCCATTCTGAGACCATTCACATATTTTGCAACCTTCTCATCTGTGTCTTGGATTTGTCCTGCTCTTATACTCACTTTGTAGAATTCCTCTGTGTATTCCTTTACTATCATAGACCTCTGTCTAAGATTTTGCATCTGTCTAAATAATGTTTGCTAATAATCACTTGGCAAAAACTTACCCCTCAACTTTGTCACCATCCAGTTCCAATTCTTAATTGGCTGCTAACCAAGTCTCATTTCTGCCTGCACTCCATACCACCAAAGTGTTGCATGTCCTTTCAGTTTTGTGACAGCAAACTTCACCATCTTTCCTTCTCCTGTTTTTTCATAATCGAAGAATTTCTTCATTATCATTTATCCAGTCTATCAATTCCTCAAGGCTTAAGCTTCATATGTAGATTGAAACTTCAAGTCTAGGCTTGGATGTGGATCTCAATACTGACTTAAAGAATCTCATTTCAGGAGTTACATCTGCAGGTTCTTCTTCTTCTGCAGCTTCAGCTTCAGGTTCACTAACATCTCCAACATCTGCATCTCTTCCCATTTCCATTGCTTCCAATCTAGCTTGCATCTGTTGCATAGCTTCCAACACTTCAGCATTTGCAATGGGTCTTTCTCTTCTTCGACCACCACCTCTTTCTCCAACTCTGAAAGTCATGTTGGATTTCTTTTTTTGATCTTTGAGATCCTGTTCAATGTCAGTAGGCTGCTCTGATACCACAAATGGTGGTCTGGGTGCAAGAGTAATGGATAATCGTTCAAATCCAAAAACGATTTCTGCAAGTTCAGGTGGAACTTCTTCTTGGATTTCCTTTGGAGTATCAGTCATCTACCTCCAAACTTGGCTATTCTGCTAAATTAGCAGAACTGCTTAATTTTAGCCGCAATATGACAACCTTTCAATTGCCACGGAATCAAAAGGAATTTAAACTTTTGGTTAAACATTATCGCACTAACTCTCCGTTGTTGATTTTACCTTTCAATCCGACAGTTGCTGGTTCACCCGATTAACAAAACTAAACGGTGATCCTCCACCGTTAATCAAAGCACACTTGATCCAATAGTTAACAGCAATATCGGACGGAGATCTTGTGCGATGTTTACCCACCCGATAAAGTGGTTTTATCTCTCCACCCGAGTGCTACATGTCGGTCAATAAATGGAATCGCTTGGAATTTCAAAAGACATCGTACCACTTTTTCTTCACCCGATAAACAGCTTTGCTGATAAAACCGCTTTTATTCCTTGACTAACGCACGAGCTTATTGGCGCGTGATGACCATTAGATCCAATGGATCTGTAGATTGGACGGTTCTAGACTCCTTTGGTTAACACGATTTGTCAAGTTTTCTTTTCTTTGTTTTGCCAACCTTAACACCTCCGCTACATTTAACTTGTTTCAAACCATATTCTCCAATGTTTTTAGAACATAACCAAATAATTTCAAAACACGGAAAATGAAAGATTGTGCGATACAATACAGATTTTACATACTCTAATTCAAAAACCAACTGTAAATCAACAGAACTCAGAGATATTTCGAAGGAATACAACGCCTCCGGGATTGACCAATTATACACAAATACACAGAGATACAATTTCTGTAACTTAATCTTATACGGCCTAATCAAGCCAAATCAGTGAAAATCCCTTTATAATCATTCAGAACTTACATAAATACCATTTCATTCTAACAATCAAATTCTTAATCCATGGATCGAATCTACCTAATCTTAGACAATACCTAATCTGGTTGATATTCTCCTTGAGAATCTCAACTAAATCTAAATAGCTTGAATCAATTATAAAATCACTCAATCCCTAAATCCTAGTTCAAATCCTATCTAGAAAACTTTGTAAATTGACAGCTAAAGGATCCCACTCCTTTGCTTGTAAACTTTTTTGTATTTTTGGAATAAATTCGAAGCCTTCAAGCCTCATGCTCCTGCATCAAAAGGAGGACCATGCTTGGAGGGAATTTCACTTTAGGGGTTGGAAAAGCCATAGTTTGACACATGTGCATCTTTTTATTCTTAATCATTATTATACTCTACTCTTTCTATTTGCTTCAAGAAAACAAGATGCTAAGGTCCATGAGGAAACCATAGGAGCATGACACTAGGGTTCATGAGGGGACCCCAGGAGAACACAAAGAGGGAGAGATGGAAACATCTTGGATGTTCTCGGAGAGATTGTGCATGTGTGATGCTAGGGGTTGTAACATGAGTGTAAACCCTAGAGAAGAACATGACATTAGGGATGATGACAATTATCACTGCCACTTGTTGTAGTACTACGGTTTCCACCCTAATAGAAGACAAGGAAAGTGGAGCTAACACCTTGCATGATTTTGGAGCCTAGTTATTGTGCGATGTGAGATTAGGATGAGATCATGGATAGATAACCTTGACGAGCCTTATGCTTGGTGTGGAGAAAAGACTTAATTATTGTAGCCTTGATGTTCCATGGAGGTCACAGTGCTTCTACTAATGCAAGAGTTGAAGACCTCGGGTTTGAGGACTCAAACCTTAGAACGCACGTGTTAAGTTTAGGTATGTTCTATGCTTAGAGCAATGTAATTCAATTTTCACAGTTAGCTCAATATCTTTTCCAGATTAGCAATCACATCAGCTTTAAAGTAAACTGCAAATAGAACATAAACATAAATCGCAAGAGACAAGCCAAGACAAGAGGACACAAGATGTGGCGCTAGCCAGGGACAAACCCCAATGTGGGGAAATCCTTGACCAATTCTTCTTATATGTTCTTCAATACTTCAGCAAAAAGAGAGAGAGAGAAAGAGATAGTACATTTACAACAAAAGTCAACACTTCGACTTTCTAGATAAGAGAATAGATCATCTCTACATGAGATTAGTTGAAGACATGTTGCTTCAACTGATTCTCCAAGGTGATTCCATCACCATGTTGCACCCATCATTGTGTTGCACCTCATCATCATGTTGCTCCTCATCATCATGCTACATCTGTCACTGTGCTGCACTCAATCACTGAGTTGCTCTTATCACTGTGTTGCTCCCATCACCGAATAGCACCCAAATATTACTTTGTTGCACTTCACTGTTGTCTCTAATACCATGCTGCATCTAACCATATTATCTAACATGCTAACCACACAAGCAGTCACATCAGCCTTTAGTTCTTATCCTTGTGCAACCATTAACACAATATGTTGTTGGCTATGGCCTGCGGCCTAGCCCAGCAGCAAGCAAGATTGTCATACAGTACACAGCTATTACCCTTGAGGAACAATGTCTACTGATCAACCTTATAGCTGCACAGTCATGCCTAGCACTGATCTCTACAGCAATGTGACATAGATCTGACTTTCCTTACAGCGTCTAAGGGTTCAATCCTTACAGAGTTATGGACCTCTGAAACGTCATCATTTGGCTAACAGGGTCCTCTCCAATTGCAGCCAAGATGACCTCCTTGAGGACTGAGACTAGAGCAATATTTGGCCCTACTTGGACTGCAATTTGAAGCACAAATGACAGCTACTAGACACCTTTATTTCAATGGCTGTAAACTTCACCTTTTATTGCGGCTAGCGCAAATAGATGCCTCTTTGAAACTGCGGATTAGGCTGAGTGTTTAGACAGTGGATGAGGGACCTTTTAAGCAGTGTATGGTGGCTCTATTTGACTGCTAGAGATCTCCTCAAACTATGGCCAAGTCTTTCCATTATCAGCAGCTAGGTTAAAGCTATAGTCCTCCCAATAAGACTGCGGCTAGGGCTTGCATTTACAGCAGTCAGGGCACATAAGAACCTCTTTAAACTGCGTCCTAGAACAGTTTGTTAGGGCAGCGTTAGGGCATCATTTAGGCTTATTCTTGCTGTGTGGGAAGGTCACATTTAGGGCAGCGTAGAACCTTACTTAGATGACAGCATTAAGCTTCTACCATACCAGCATTGAGGCTTCATATGAAACCTTCCTCCCTGACTGCGTAAGCCTTCTTCTTGTTGCATATTAGATTTCTCCATCAGGGCAGTGTAGAGCCTTGTCCATGACAGCTTCTAGGGCATCTTCTATTAGGGCAGCATATCACCTAGGGCACTCCCTCTAGATCTCATCTTCATCAAACCCAAAACAAAATGAAGAGAGATCTCAAGAGTGACTGTGTGAAATGACTTGAAGGCCACCTCTATTTATACTAAAACGTTGAGCACAAGTGGGTTTATTTGGTTGTTGGCCGACCTTGACAAATTGTCCCATAACACTAATAAATTCGTATCTCCATGAATAATTATCAGAATTGGATGATCTTTATATCAATCCTACACCTCTCGATGAAAGGGATCCAAGAAAAATATCAGCTGCCATTAATAAGATGACCCACATGAAGTTTGACCCTAGTTGCCAATTTTAACAACATGTCAAGTTGGAGGCTAGCACCAGAGTTGTTTTGCTATGTAATTGTGTAATACAATACGGCTAAGGGTTGTAAGCCCTAAGGAAGACAACAATGCTAATGTGGAGAGTTTATGTGATACAAGCTCATTGTTTGTAATTTTGTACCAAGGAAGACGTGTCAATCTTGATGCTAGCATGTAAAAGACCTCTACTAGAGTGACCAACCTTGCTTGGTTGTGATCGATTGCCAGGAGTTAATTGATAAGGTTTTTGTTATTGTTTCCCTAGCTATGGTTTGCAGAGCTTGACTTGAACAAGCTCTATAATAAAGTTGTGGTATGTATTTGTACAAGCTCTATAAGAAATCTGTGTGGGGCTGGAGGAAACCGAGATCTCTTAAAACCACATAATCTTCTTCAAATTCATTTTGGACAAGACTTAAACAACTTCACGGAGATCAATCAGCTTTCTTATGGCCATAGCATGTGAACGACAGCATAAATGACATTAATATGTACGGGGATTCAAAACTAGTGGTTGTGTGATCAACCACAATGTGCTCCTTTTATTTGAACTAATGGGAAAGATTAGTGATAAAGAAAAAAATGTCAAGGTTCAAAATCATAGATTACAAAAAAATTGTTATTGTCCCCTCTTTACAGTGTATTTCTTGAGGATACTCAAGAAGGCTTTGCTATTGAAACAAAACAAAACAAGGAAAGCATATTTTATAGCTTATAAAACTAGGATTCATTAATAGGAAGCCCATGTGAAAGAAAGGCTATATAATTTGCGTAATATTATTTTTGTTCCAAGAATCACTAGGGAAAATCCTTGGGGAAAAGCCTTGACTAAAGTTTGCAAAATATTGAAATAAATCACCCCCACAAAAAATCAAGTAAATATGTTTTTATAGATTTTGCAACTTTGCAATAAATTAAAATTGACTACAGAAGTCACAATCAGAGTGGGACTGGAATAAGTGTTGAGCTATGAATAGGCAATTCTCCAAAATATAAATAGAAATTCCCATTCTTTCATTCTGTGGACCTAAAAGTTAAATTAAAATAGATCCATCTTGACCTTTAATCTTTGAATTATGGAGAGATGTGCACTAATTTTGTTAATCAGCCTTTATGCTTTATTGATCTATGGTTAAGATGGATCTATTATATAAGTAACGAAAATTTTATCAAATATTCACCTGTTGACGCAATTTGTTCAATTCTAACTAGCTAATGGGCCTTATTTAATAACAACAAACATAGTGAACCCAATCAACCTTACACTGAATGGCCATCATTATTACTACAATGAGCACTTTGACCTTACATTACACCCCTTGGGAGGATCCCACCATTCTATCCCCTTCCTTGTTTTCAATGAATGAACAAATCCCTCACTTAATCTATATCAATATATATCCTTCTTTCTCCCACTATCCCGTGCTCCTTTCCCTATCACACTGTGATGGGGACCTTACAAAAGGACAAGTACCTTCCCAGCATACAAGTATTTGAGAAAAATAACAAATTTCATATTTATCATGTTTTTATATATTTAGAGAAGTAGAAAACAACAAGTTCTTCATCTAAACAAGATTTATTTGCAGAGATAATTGTGAGCTTTTAACTCCTTTCTGGGAAAATTGTAAATTTTCCTTAAAAAATGGTTGATGTATTTTAAAGGAAATAGGAAGATCTTTCGAATAAACAGCATATTCCACGGTGTTTGAGTCCAAATAGCAAGTTCTTCAAACAAGAGGACAACTATTTCGTAGAAGATTTCACAAAAAAATCATTTTAATGTCGCATATGTTTTTCAATGTTTAAAATTTTTAAAAATAGTTGAACATTTATTTGTTCTGGCTGTGAAAACATTTTTCCTAGCCATTTGCGTTGTGAAACAGCGCAACGGCTTGCTCGATTGAATTTTTTTTAGAAAGCTCAGGTATCCAGCCCTGAAACCCTGAGTATCTCCAATAAAAATCAAGACACGGACTCACCAGTACGAATTTTCTTTCGCAGCCCAGATGTTTAGGCACAAGATCATCATCTTGAACAATGTCGCAACATAGTGCGTGCGTAGAGTAGAGTAGAAACAGGTACACTATGGCAGCCACACAAAATAGCAAACGAGGATCCTTCCTCTAGCAAGCACAGAAGACTCGATTCCACTGTTCTAGGAGAGATTGTGCATGTGTGATGCTAGGGGTTGTGCCATGCGTGTAAACCCTAGAGAAGAACATGATATTATGGATGATGGCAATTATTACTGCCACTTGTTGTAGCACTAGGGTGTAGTACTAGGGTTTCCACCCTAATAGAAGACAAGGAAAGTGGAGCTAGCACCTTGCATGATTTTGGAGCCTAGTTATTGTGGGATGTGAGATTAGGATGAGATCATGGATAGATAAGCTTGACGAGCCTTAAGCTTGGTGTGAAGAAAAGACTTAATTATTGTAGCCTTGATGTTCCATGGAGATCACAGTGCTTCTACTAATGCAAGAGTTGAAGACCTCGGGTCTGAGGACTCAAACTTATAACGGACATGTCAAGTTGGAGGCTAGCACCAGAGTTGTTTTGCTATGTACTTGTGTAATACAATATGGCTAAGGGTTGTAAGCCCTAAGGAAGACAAAAATGCTAATGTGGAGAGCTTATGTGATACAAGCTCATTGTTTGCAACATTGTACCGAGGAAGAAGTGTCAGTCTTGATGCTAGCATGTAAAAGACCTCTACTAGAGTGACCAACCTTGCTTGGTTGTGATTGATTGCTAGGAGTTAATTGATAGGGTTTTTGTTATTGTTTCCCTAACTACGGTTTGCACTGTGCAGAGCTTGACTTGTACAAGCTATATAATAGAGTTGTGGTATGTATTTGTACTTTGTTTATTTTATACACACACACACATATAGGAAATTTCCAGCTATCAAAGCATTGTATAATTGCAAATTTGATTTCAGATTATGTGATACTCATGAATGAGTAGATTTCAGCCCTTGTTTGTTCCTTCCGATTTGACATATAGTTGAATTGCTTAAATGATTTAACACATTCTCGAATATAAACAAGCAGATTTGATGTTATTATAATCCGATGTAGTAAATTATAAGACATCTTAGAGAGCCTTGAAAAGTGTGTCCTAAGAGCTGTAGCTTTGTCATATTGCTGTACACTCGTGATATTTATTCTCTTGGGCTACCAGGTGAAATGGGTTGAAGGGAAGCAAAATATTACTGCTGTAATTTAATATATCAGATCAGCCCTAAGGCTGAAAGTTAGAGATTAAATCTGAGAAACCACAAGTAAATAAGGTGAAATTTCAGAATATCAATGATTGCCCGATTCTTGAAAGTTTTACAAATATTTTATATATTATAACTTTAGCAAAGAAAGAAAATTGTAAAATTAATTTCTTTGGAAATTTTAAAAAACACAATAAAAGACCAAGGAAGGTTTTCTTTTTGTGTGTGTGTGTGTGTTGGTTCAAGGTTTATGGCAATCTGTAATGAAAAGAAAAGCATAGAACCCATAACCATTGAAGAATGGATATGCAGTCCAGGAAAATAGATGGCTGTGGATCAGGGGGTTGGAGAACACTTATGGGACCATATCTATTAAGACAATCACACATGGTTAATTGGGAATGGACAGCAAGTGCATAATGGCAGTGATCCTTCGATTGGGGGAATGGAGACTTGTAGCTTATCTCAACAACTCAAAGGCAGTCTACATGAAAGGAATCTCTTCTACCTTGCGGATGTATGTGACAAAGACCAGGCAAATTGGCGCACAGAAGCCTGGAAAAAGGGAATCAATTTGGGTTACAGAATGATCTGGCAAGAGAAGGGAACCAGTATGTAGATGCTCTAAGCCATAGTTCTATTCAGACTACGCGATCACTCGTTCAGTATTGCTTGGGCAGACAATAAGGAAGGAGTAATTTACAAAGTCAAGAAGGGGTATCAAAAGGCAATAGAAAGCCTGGATGGAATATGTTTTTGTTTGTCCTGAAAAGAGTGAAACTGTGAATCACCTCCTCCATTGTCATTACACTAAAGAAATGTGGTCCACAGCTAAAAGATTGACAAGAGACAAAGGAAAGCGGGAAGGTGAAACTGTGGAGGAGACCTTCGAATAATGGCAGGAGGATCATGATGTACGTATAGAACATCACTCATTGCCGTGTTTTGTTCTATCGACAGTTTGCATGGCTCATATTGTTGAGGTACTGTTTCAAGGAAAGATAATTTTGCCATCTCATACCTTCTGTGGACCTAAAAGTTAAATTAAAATAAATCCATCTTAACCCTTAATCTTTCAAGTATGGAGAGATGTGCACTGATTTTGTTAATCAGCCTTTACAGGCTTAATTGATCTATGATTAAGATGGATCTATATGAGTAATGAAAATTTTATCAAATATTCACCTGCTGAAGCAATTTGTTCAATAATAACTACCTAATGGGCCTTATTTAATAACAACAAACATAGTCAACCCAATCAACCTTACACTGAATGGCCATCATTATTACTTCTACAATGGGCACTTTGACCTTACATTACACCCCTTAGAGAGGATCCCACCATTCTATCCCCTTCCTTGTTTTCAATGAATGAACAAATCCCTCACTTAATCTATATCAATATATATCCTTCTTTCTCCCACTATCCCGTGCTCCTTTCCCAATCAGGCTGTGATGGGGACCTTACGGAAGGACAAGTACCTTCCCAATATACAAGTATTTGAGAAAAATAACAAATTTCATATTTATCATGTTTTTATATATTTAGATAAGTAGAAAACAGCAAGTTCTTCATCTAAACAAGATTTATTTGCAGAGATAATTGTGAGCTTTTAACTTCTTTCTGGGAAAATTGTAAGTTTTTCTCAAAATATTGTTGATGTATTTTAAAAGAAATAGGAAGATCTTTCGAATAAACAGCATATTCCTCGGTGTTCGAGTCCAAATAGCAAGTTCTTCAAACAAGAGGACATCTATTCGTAGAAAATTTCACAAAAGAATCATTTTGATGTCGCATATGTTTTTCAATGTTCAAAATTTTTAAAAATAGTTGAACATTTATTTGTTCTGGCTGTGAAAACATTTTTTCCTAGCCATTTGCGTTGTGAAACAGCACAACCGCATGCCCGATTGATTTTTTTTAGAAAGCTCAGGAATCCAGCCCTGAAACCCTGAGTATCTCCAATAAAAAATCAAGGTATGGACTCACCAGTACGAATTTTCGTTCGCAGCCCGGATGTTTAGGCGCAAGATCGTCATCTTGAACAATGTCGCCACACAGTGCACGCGTCGAGTAGAGTAGAAACAGGTACGCTATGGCAGCCACACGAAATAGCAAACGAGGATCCATCCTCTAGCAAGCACAGAAGACTCGATTCCACCGTTCCCGTCAGATCACGGGACCTTAGAGAGAAGAAATCGTTGACCATAAAGACCGTAGTAGGGCTGGAACACACGACCTCCTTAGAACTGCCTTGGAAAGATAAAATAACCGTTGTTCAGCTCATTGAAACTGTACGCCTTTCTTACCGACCTATAAACTACATTACTTCGTCTATGAATCTGTGTAGCTCTTCCACCACGCCAGCTTTTGTGTTTGTAGCTTGAAAAACAAACTAATTTGCAGGACTCAGCTTGAGATAAGGAATAAATGAGTGCGTTGGCACTGTCGTCCTTGTGCCTTTCCGTACGTGCTGTCCAAGAGGCTGTGTCGGTTCGGTGAGCACCGTTTCTCATCTGACTGTGCAGGCTTTCCCATTTTTTCAAAGAATATTCCCCTGAGCTATCCCCAAGATCATAAATTTATGGTATATCCGGATTCCAGGCTGTTATAGTGACCACGACCAATTTTCATCTAAGAGCTTATAATGTTCACTCAAATTATCAATTCACCATGTTATCAGAATATATATTATATTTTTTTTAACTTCAAATTACAGTGTAAGAAAAAAAAAAAAAAAAAAAATCAAATTTTTTTGGATTATAATTGGTGCTTTCTTTTTTAAAAGAATGTTCACTTTTCTCATTTACGACTACAGAAGGCATTAGGGAATGGGTTATATCATGCGTTGTTTTATTTATATTTTGTGCGAGCGAAAGCGTTCTAGTTTATATTTTTGGGTTTTTAATTAAAAATTCGGTGATATAATTTTCGATAATTTTATTTTAATTTATTATTGTATTTTTTATTCGTAAATAAATAAAATAAAGATAGATATTAAATTAATTAAAAATATATAACAATTAAACATAAATAAATAAATTAAAAATAATAATAATAATACAATATATTACTGTTTTTTGAATTTTTTTGAGTCTTATTTTACCTAATTACTGGGGCTGATTTAGATTTTTTACTTTATATAATTATTTATTATAAATATTTTGTTTAAAAGGTTGAACTTCAATGATAAATTTTAATTTTATTAAAAAAAAATTATTTACTTGCATTTCAAATTATTCAGATTTTAACAAGTGGGTCTTAAAAAATCAGTGAGCATTTTTTACCGTTAAATATAATTTGAAACATACCTGGCCATTATGGAAGTGATGCCAAATATGCTCGAATAGGTTAACCAAAAAGAGACCTCAAATTGACAGCTTGATATGATATGAAGGATAATCGAATCTGAAATTAATATTTTTATTCTCAGAATTTTGTTTCGCTCAATGATTTCCACCCGATCCTCATTGTAAAATAGTCATCATACTGACACAATCAACTTTAGTATAAGTCTATTCCACCATTAAGATAGAGGAAGCCAACCTACAATTCTATGAGTAAGTCGACCTACTTTTAATTAACTAAAAAAATAGAATATTATTATTGAGTGTTAATATTCCTTCTCAGAAGTTTGTAATATGCTAGCCTACTAAGGTTTCCATGTTTCACCAAGGTTTACACCTTCATTCGTGTTAATATTACTTCAGTTTTCAAGGTTTGGTCGATCTTCCTTTTCACGTGATTTCTCTTTTTAACAATGATTTTGGGTTTTCTAAATATATTTGGTGACTTAGAATACATACATATAGAGTGCCTTAGAATATCCCCTAATCAAACCCAAACAAACTCAAACAATGGTAAATAGTTTAGTTGGTAGATGACACAAAGGTGATCTAACCTCATGTAATACCTCATTGTTGATTCCCAAATTAGTATTGTGTATATATGATGAATGGCTAAAAGCCAAACAGTGTAGTATATAAAATTGTAAATTGAATAACAATAGAAAAATACATCACTTCTATAACTCTTAAATCTCTAATTGTAAATGACAAATGGAATGGAGAGAAACTCCTAATAAAAAATACATCACTTCTCTAACTCCTAAATCTCCAAATGCTGATAACAAATGAAATGGAGAGAAACTCCTTTATATATAGAGGGAGTTAGGTCTTTCATACAAATAAAACATATTATCTCTCTAACTCACTCCATGACAAGTCAACAAATAATAAAATATTGGAGTAGGTGGATACATGGTTGACAATATCAAGGCAATAGGACACTAGCCTCTTTGAGAGAAGACACACCATCCAAAAATAAGTATTATAACAAGTCAAATGATAAATGGGTCCACATAAAATTTACCCTCCAACAATGGATGCATGCAAAAAATGATAAAATACCCTTCAATCTAAGAGGATATGTTCAATGGTCCACCTAGAAGGGCTCACAAAGTCTGACCTTTGAGGTGGTTGAGAGATATAACAATAACATATTCCTTCTAAGGACATATCCATAACCAACCTCAAAAAATAGAAAGTGATCCTCAAGATGTATGCAACCAATTCACATGTACAAATCACAAGGCAACCAAGAATGGATTGATGAGCAAGATGAAGTAGTCAAACCCCAATAAAGTGAATCTAAGGGTTTTGAGTCTTGACCATGCCAAAACTCCATGAAATAAATAAATATACACCTCTAAGAATAGCAAGAAATATCTCCACAAGTTTACCCTCCAAGGATATGCCCAACCACAGTGAGATGAAATGCATATAATGTACCGCTTGTGTGGCACTCCCAATATCACAACATGCATTTCAATAAAAGGCCTCCCTCACCACCTCCAACTAACCTTTTAAATGTGAAAAGGAAGCCAATGAAGCAGTACACCCAAGCTATTAACCTTAATCTGGATAAATTAGATTAATTTAACCATTAAATAGTTAAATTAAGTTTTACCTCAACATGTGTGCACAAAAGTTATTTCTCGTATAACCATAGTCTAATTAGTCACCAACAAATTCAATTACCATGAATATGTGTGTCAACTTGAGGTAAATTCTAATAAAGTGTTGTCCCATGTAAATAAAAAAATTCTCCCTCGCAAAACCCCACCATGATAACAACAAAACATTCCACCAAAGGGTTATTACATCAAAAGTCATCATCCAACCTTATGATAAAAGTAGTACATCATTAAACACATTTCCTCTTAGGTGAGAAAATGTCACATCATTAAGCTATATCACTTAGAAGAATCCCACAAAGGCAACATGAATCATTCCACCATAGCAACAACATAAGAGAAGGGAACATAACAAAGTGCTAAACCATTCAATGATGAAGTGTGTCCCCTAACATACATTCAACACATGAGGACTATGTAAACACCCCCTCATAGTGACACCAACATCTTACATCCACACACCGAGCCACTTTTAAACATCATGAAACATCTACCCCTAACACCATAATCTAAACCCTTTGGATGTTAGAATCATCATCTATATTCAAGATAAGCATATATACCAAACCACAACCTAATGATATAGTTTCTCTGCAACCATCCATTAGTGAAACCAAAGGATGACCAAGAAGGAAAGCACACATGGGAAGACCACTGAGCAGCGAGCACAATCATCCAACCATAGAGAATTTAGACTCCCAAAGCCAAGGACCTCCAAGGAACTATTGAAAAATCTAGAGGCAGCTTAATTAGATGATTTCTCTAACCTTGATATCTCCTTGTGATGCATTTTTACTTAATTTGCTTCTTATTTCACTTGATTATTATTGTGTTTTCAATCATCAAACAACTACCAAACAATGAAGAACAATGAAACAAGAGAACACGAGATATAAGCTATCAGCCAGGGCCAAAACCTCTCCTCTTGAGAAGAAAACCCACAAGAACTCTTCTCTTCTTATAGAACTTCAAATGATGAATTCCAAGACCTATGACCCTTGACAAAGACCCCTCCAAGATCAAGTCAACCTTTCTTCTTGATGAGCTTTCCTTACATAGCTTCCAACAAATTTTCTAACAACTTCGACCCCAGCAACTTTTCTAGCAACTTCGACTCCAGCGACTTCTTGACTACAATTTTCAACTACTGTAGAAACCCTAGCTCTTGTATGTGTGGGAAAAGATGATGATTTCTTCCCTCTCTCTCCTTCATTTGGCTTGGTTCTTCCTTCTTGGGAACTCGGCTTGCAAAGTAGACTTCTTGGTGCCCTAACTCGGCTTCTTTTTGCAATTTGGTCTTTGTTGTAGTAATGTTGCCCTAATCTTTGCACGTGTGAGGAGATGATAGCCCAAAAACAACACAAAGACTTTGTTCATTTCCTTTGTTTAGTCCTCCTCTTCTTTGCTCTTTTAGGTTTATTTTTCTTCTTTGATCGAACTTATTGTGAGTTGATTGGATGGCCTTCAAGTGAGGTCGATATCTTGTTTTTATTTTCGGAGGATAAATAAGTTTGGCTCTGAGTGGATGTCAACGAGAGTTAAATTTGAAAATGTATTTATCTATATATATTTATTTATTATTAGTAATAAATTATCCATTTATAAAATCTTTATATTATTAGAAATTTACTTAATTTTTAAAAATGGTTAAATTAATAAGCAAAACTATATATATATATTATATATATATATATATATATATAATATATATATATATATATATATATATTTAATATCTCATATATAAATAATTTTATCTATTTTAAAATCTTTATATTAATATATAGGCTTCTCTTCTAGATTGAATACCCCTACATGAAGCGGACTTGTCATCTTATGACGGTCGACTTGTTGCTACTTGTTTGACAGGGCCTTGGACGGTCTTTATGACACTTTTCACTATACAAAAATTTTCCTTTACAAGATACAACATGCCCAAAAGGGGTCTTACATGTATGACAATGACTATTTTGACTTCATAACTCTATGACAACCTAGAAGCATTCAATGGGTGCTTGATTTGTAAATAAATTTACCTCGAGCATGAAAATTATGCATCAAGAAGAGCAATAATAAATTTAGTTTTCTCTTTACATCAAATATATAAAATCATGATTACATTGGACATTATGAAGATCGAACCTAGTTACATATTTCAACAAGAACCAACAACAAATCTCCATAAATGTGGTCGAAATCACAACTGGAACCTCATACAATATGACATCCAACACTTTTGACAAGGATATGTGGCTTCTCACTCACATGCAATTTTATTCAATATTCTTTTCAGCCATGCAGAGGGAGAGAGGGAGTTCAAATGTTTTTGGGGAGTAATTTAAACTTTCAAGAGACTATTATGTTCAAACTATCATTATGTTTGAATTATCATTCTATTTAAATTACCATTCAATGGTGAAAATGAAATTATCACTTGTTGGGAGAGTTTGAGTTACCATTCAGTTGGAAACCTTCATAGAGTTTAAATTACCATTTTGTTGGGGAAATATGGGAGAGATACTTCCTAAGCTAGAACAACCACGGATGTACCATAATCAAATATAACCATGAGCAATGAGAGAACTATAATTATATGGAATGGTAAATTGTTGTTATTGAGTAAATTTAATTACAGTTGAGAATCCCTCAAATCGCAACAATGAAATTTCCTAGATGGCATGTGTTGGAGCCCTAAAGGGAAGTGACATAGCTTAAGAGACAATAGGGCAAAGAAGAGGATCCCATTCCATGGCTTTTGCAAGATGATGGAAAAGAGGGTTGCAGATTAGCACTTTTATAGGTAGAAAATTGACTATGAATCTAATTAAGTTGTGTGAAGAGAATTAGAGCTAGTCATAGGAAAAAATTTGCCCTTGTGGAATCACGGCCTCAAATTGAGGGTAGCCTACATTGCAAAGAGAACATGTGCAGTGAAGAGCCTATGGTTGGGTGTAACATCCTTCTATAGCAATTGGTGGATAATTTCCAAAAAAATAAGCATTCATGAATTTACTTTGTGGCATGTGTTGAATTAATGTTGTTTATGGATTTTATTACTTCCAACTTGTCCAAATTATTGGATATACTGAGAGGGGGGTGAATCATTATTTCACTTCAATTAGTTAATTTTAATCTTTAGAGGATTAAATAACATTAGAATCAAATCAAAATATAAATTAGCATCACATCACAAGAACGGTTAACAACGCCATTCAACAATGCACAACATCAAAGGCAGTGCACAAGAGATTTTTAGGTCTTACAAAAGAAAAACCATTGAACGCTTTTAATATAGGTCTTTTAACGATTACATCAATAGGAAGCTCCAACTTCCGAAATTCGCCAGCAACAACTGGAAGGAGGCTCCAACCCCCTGATTCATGTAGAAAATTTTTGTTTTTCCGTAGCCCCAACCTAGTTTCAATTTCTTTGCATAAGGTTTAATGCCCAAAACCCATTTCACATACCCGATATATAAACTTAAATGCAAATAGCAATTAAAACACAGAAGCTACCTCTACTGTTGTTTTCCTTTCACTTTACAACTGATAAAATAAATGAGACAAACATTCACACAGATAGGAGACACTTATTTTTGGTCAAACATAGACATTGGAAAAACCCACAAGGGGAAAACCAATTTGAAGGAAATGTTATTTGCTTCTAATTCTCAAAGAAATTTACATAGCATTAAGTATAAACTTAGAGTTACTTATCTCTCCCTGCATTGTCTCGATATCTAGGCCACTATCTGACTTGGAATGCATAGAAATTTGTGCCACTGACAACACTTGACACCCACAAAAATTGAGCCACAGTTCAACAATCTCAACCTAGAAATAAGCATCACTGATAGCCTCCTTCTGCAAAATTCACATTGTCATGCTCAGTCTTTTGCTTGGGAATGCATGCAGGGTTCATCTCTAGAATTGTGGGTTTGTTCTCCTCAAAGCTCGACTGACACAACCTTAAGAAGGTCAATGAAATCTCCTTGAAATCAGCATTGAAGTACACCCTCAATGTCTCAAATTTCAAGCCTCATAAATAACCTTCTCAGCGACGATTTTTTGTGTCGAAATCTCTGTATACTAATTTTGGGAATGTGTGCCTACATTCCAACTTGAAATCTCAACCCTAACTTGAAATTTGAGCTATTGTAAATGTGTTTCTCCTTTGCAAATGGCTATCACAACCTCCCTCTCCTTCCCCTTGCTCTCTTCTCTTCTCCAACAAAATGCACTTGAAGAATAATGAGCTCCATTTTGCCTTTTCCCCTTTTTAGTTCCTCATAATGAGCAAAAATCATAACCCTTTTGATCTACGTCTAAGATTAAATCTCATCTCTCATAGATCAATGGTGGAGATCTAATATTCACTTGACCCTTTTTTTCATGTGTCCCCCATCATTAATGAGTCTCCCTAGTCACTTTATAACTTTAAGTTGTACCTTGTACCTTTTTCACATAAAATTTGAAGTGACTTTAATAACATAAAGTACATAGTACTAAAGTACCTCATAAAGTGACTTTTAAGTCACATGACTTTAATAACTCATAAAGTCAGTTACTAAAAAGGTGTTTTAATGTGTTTTCCTAGGCCAAACAAGCTAAAGCACTAGGAAACACCTCCTTGGTACCTTTTCTCAACACTCCCTCTTGCCAAGGAAGGTGTTTCTCACCACTCCCATCTAATATCTGAAATACTCATGCTTGCCCCTTGGCAATGAGTTGGTTAGAATGTTTGCAACCTTCTCCTCAATCGATTTGTACTCAAGCTTCACTGCTCCTCTTTGAACCCAATCCCAAAAGAAGTGGTACCTTATCTATATGAGCTTTGACCGGTCATGAAATACTGGATACTCTGTGAGTTTAATGCAACTCTGATTATCACAATATATCATAGTCGGTCTCAAACTCTGACCAAATAAGCCACACAACAACTTGCAAAGCCAAATAGTCTTGCAACTGACCTAACTAGTTGCAATATACTCAGCCTTCGCTGAGCTTAGTGCCACTGATCTTTACATCCTGTTGAACAACGACACCATTGTCGAACCCAACAGGAAACAACATCCGAAAGTACTCTTCCAGACATTAGCACTGCCTACCTAGTTTGAGTTTGTACAACCTATCAACCTGACTCCATCTCCCCCGATATAATCTAGACCATAGTCCATTGTTCCCTATAGGTATCGTAACACATGTTTCGCAGCCACCCAGTGCACCTTCCTAGGATCCATCATAAACTGACTCAACGTGTTGACTACGAAACAGATATTCGACCTAGTGTTAAATAGATACATTAACAAACCAATCAATTGATGATACATAGTGGGGTTCACTAACTCAAAATCTGAAGCATGCAGCTTCTTCCAGTTGGTGATCATCGAAGTAGCCATATGCCTACAATCCTCCATACGAAATCTCCTCAGTATTTCACTTGCATATCTGCCCTAGCCCATGAAGATATGCCCATACTCTAGCCAAACCTCCAACCCAAAAAGTAGTGCATCAATCCCATATCAGTCATGTCAAACTCTAAATGAAGCAAGGTCCCTCTTGCAATGATAAATGAGTCTCTCCTCTCCCGTAATAAACAAATCATCCACATACATAACCAAAATTAGTGGATCCTCGCCAACCATAATGAAATATAGGTTCAGATTTGCATCACTCTTCTGGAAACCCATTTGTTGCAAGTAAGCATCAATACTCTCGTACCATGCTCTTGGTGTCTGCTTTAGTCCATATATATTATAAGGCTTTCTTAAGCCTACACACATGAGACTCTTTCCCATGCACCTCAAAGCCCTGTGGTTTCTCAATGTAAACCTCCTCTTGTATGACCCCATTGAAAAAGGTAGTCTTCGCATCCATCTGGTGAATCTTCCAACCCATCTCTGTTGTTATGGAGATCACTACTCTAATAGAGGTATAACAAGTAATTGGTGTGAAGGTCTCCTCATAGTCAACTCTCTCTACCTATGAGAACCCCTGTGCCACAAATCTTGCTTTGAACTTCTCCACGTTGTCATCCACAGCGTATTTGATCTTGTAGAGCCACCTGGAAGTCACCATTGACTTCCCCTCAGGTCTTGATTTATATCCCATACATCATTCTTCATGATGGAGGCATACTCCTCCACCATGGCATCCCTCCAAATTAGATGACTCACAGCCTCCTCAAAGCCAACTGACTCAATCTCCACAACATCCGGTACATAGCCACCCAACCTCTCTGGTGGTTTGCTCTCCCTCACTGACCACTTGGGTTTCCCCACTATCTCTTGTGCTTCCTTCAGGGTCTCACGAAGCCATCTTGGCTTCCTCTTCCTTGAAGTAGCCTCCTCAACAGGGTATGGGAAAATCCTCCCCTAATGCCTCTCCTCATGAGGATGCCCCTCCTGTGGTATGTGGCGAAGTTGTAATTTGAGATCCTATGCCTGAAGATCCCGAAACCTATGATCTTGTCACCCCAAAAGTAGGTGATCCCCCTGACCATGGTGTACCACCTAAAGATCTTAATACCTGTGGTGTGGCACCCTGTTGAGGATCTTGTTGCTCTACTCTATCATCCTCTCGAGACATCCTCAAATCTCACATCCCTCCTCAAGACAACTTTCCTCTATGTGGGAATGTATATGCGGTAGGCTTTCCTGGCCTCGTTGTAACCCACAAAAATACCCTTCTCTGCAGTGGGTTCTAGCTTCATCGTCTTCTCCTCAGCAACGTGTGAATATGTAAGGCACCCAAAAATACCGATGTGCCCAATCTCAGGCTTCTTCCCAGAAAAAACCTCCTCGAGGGTCTTACTTCCCAAGACTTTATGTGGACTCATGTTCTGCAAATACACTATAGTATTACACGCCTCTGCCCATAAAAAAAAATGGTAGCCTCTAATCATGCAACATAGCTCTCGCTGCACCCACTATGGCCTTGTTCTTCCTCTCTGCTACCCTATTCTACAAGGGGTTATAAGGAACTATGTACTCCCTCCTGATACCCAGACTCCTACAGATCTCCTTCATCTCATTGGGAGGTATACTCACCCCCATTGTCTGTCCACAAGACATTGATCTTCTTCACCGCTTGGTTCTCCACAAGAGCCTTGCACTGTTGGAACCTCTTGAAGCCCTGATCCTTGGTCTTCATAAAGAAAATCCATGTCTTCCTCGAGTAGTCATCAATGAAAGTAACATAGCACTCAAAACCTCTCAATGTTGCATGAGACATAGGACCACACACATCAAAGTGTATCAAATCCAAGATACTTGCTATCACTACTCGTGAAAGGTGTCTTTGTGTACTTTCCCCAAAGCACAACCCCTACACACATCATGATACTCAGTGCTAAACTCAGGTAAACCTATAACCATCTCCCTCAACATCCTGAATGCTCCATGGGGCAAGTGAGCCATCCTCCTGTGTCATATCTCACACAACTCACTATTGTTGATTTGCGCCACTAAGGCTCTGGTAGGCTAAAACATGAACTTGTAGAGTCTCCCACTGCGAACACCAATCACTCTAGCACAAGTGATGTCGGATCCCTTGGGATACATAAACACCTGTCCATCTCGGAATACCATGACATATCCCTTGTCCTCAATACTCGAGACTGAAAGCAAGTTCTTTTTCAACCCTAAAACATATAAGACCTCTGTCACTTTCAAGGGAGGTGATGACTCCCTCTAAAAGGATACAGTACCCACTCCTGCTGCTCTAACCTTGGAGTTATCTTCAAGCACCACCTCCAAGTCAATATCATCCTTTGTGAGACTCGTGAAGTGCTCCCTCACTCCAATCATATGGCAAGAAGCTCCACTATCTACAAACCAAGCATTGGAAGACGTGACACTAGTGGCAAGACTCACCACTAAAGCAAACTCGGGGTCAAACCTGGAGGAAAACTCATACACCACAACTGAAGTTGTTACGCCTTCTCTCCACTCTTGTTGGGACACTGAAAGACATAGTGACCCATCTTCTTACAAGCAAAGCATCTCACTTTGCTCATGTTCTTCTCTTTGGCCTTTTGTTGCTTGGTTGTAGAAAATAGGAAAGTACTTCCAACTGCATAATTATCCATCCAACCTAGAAGTTAGAATTGCCATATACAACCTACAACTTACAAGGAAAAGCTTCAACCGTGAGGGTTAGCTCAATTGGTCAAGTCCCCATCGTTAAAGCAGCTCTGCTATTGAGAGGTCACAGGTTCAATTATCTTGACACTCTCAAGGTCAGGCTCCATGGTTGAGCCAATAGGAAGTGATCCTTTCGAGTAGATCCGCTTGGTACAAATATTCCATAGCAATATCCTCAATTGTGATTATATGGAGTGATATTATTGTTATTGAATAAGTTAAGCTACAATTGAGATTCCCTATAATCCCAACAGTGAGATTTTCTAGATAGCTTATGTTAGAACCATAAAGGGAAGCGGGATAGCACGAGGAACTACTAAGCAAAGAAAGGGATAACATTCCTTTGGTTGTGCAAGCTGATGGGGAAAAGGGGCTAGGGATTTGGTCTACTATAGGTGGAATTTAGTGTGAACCTAAGAATTGGGTTGTGTAAAGAGAATTAGAGCTAGCCATAGGAAAGAAATCACCCTTCTGGATTCAAAACCTTAGCTCAGGGTTGGCCTGTGTTGCAAAGAGAATTGGTGCAACAAGGAACCTATGCTTGAGGGGAACATCCTTGTTCTATAGCTAGTTGGTGGCCAATTTCCAAAAATATAAGTGTTTATGAATCTACCAATGGATTACACTAAAGTAATGTTGTTTATGTCATGGATGTTATTACTTTCTAATATGTTCAACCTTGTTTGCATGTGTAAAGCTTAGATTATATTTTATGGTGGCATTATTATTAAATGGTTAATTATTCTTGCAGAGGCCTGCATTGTTTATGTACATGTCTTAGTTAACTAGTGATACACCTATTGGGTAAAGATACCAAAGTAACCAACTGGAATGAAATTTGATGTTTCCAAGAAGCACCCCATATCATCAACAAAGTACGCAAGGTATTGGGTATGCTACGCCTCATGCAAGCGAAAGATTAGAATAGTTCTTCAAAGACTTGAACAACGAAAATAAGAGCATCAAATTCACAATTGAAAAAAAAGGATAAGAAGAACATACACTTTCTCAATGCCTTGGTAACCAGTGTTCCACGAGGACACGTACCCTAGGGTGGGGGGCGTGCTATCCACGCTTCCCACCCTCCCGGGATGGGGAACACCTAGGAAAACGTTTCCACACATCCCCCTTTTAGGAACTTGAGGAAACATAAGGGGAAAAGTTTCCTTAGTTAACTAGTGATACACCTATTGGGTAAAGATACCAAAGTAACCAACTGGAATGAAATTTGATGTTTCCAAGAAGCACCCCATATCATCAACAAAGTACACAAGGTATTGGGTATGCTACGCCTCATGCAAGCGAAAGATTAGAATAGTTCTTCAAAGACTTGAACAACGAAAATAAGAGCATCAAATTCACAATTGAAAAAAAAGGATAAGAAGAACATACACTTTCTCAATGCCTTGGTAACCAGTGTTCCACGAGGACACGTACCCTAGGGTGGGGGGCGTGCTATCCACGCTTCCCACCCTCCCGAGATGGGGAACACCTAGGAAAACGTTTCCACACATCCCCCTTTTAGGAACTTGAGGAAACATAAGGGGAAAAGTTTCCCCAATGTGGGGGATGTGTTTCACTAGAAGGGGTGTTTGTGGGCATCTCCCTTTAAAAAGGGTTGGGTGCTACCTAAAAACACTAATTTGAGTGGGGAAGCTTAATATTCAACACTAGAGCACTACAAATGTTATGTAATTAACGGTAATGTTAAATTCTTAAAGTAAAAGTGACATCGATTTTACTTAAATTTTTAATATTGCCATTAATTGTTTAGGGATGTTTAAGAGTGGTTCCAACCTCATTGGATTTCTTATGGAGAAAGTACAATTTTAAATCCCACTCAAAATCCAACAAACTTAACAATTTTTAGGATTTCAAGATTGAGAGAATTGCAACATCTTCATTGGATTCTAACACGCTTGGTATGGAACTAGCATTTAATCAAGAGCACTAAACCCTATATGTACCTCAATGTTGGTGGCATTGATTATTGAACTCCTCTATCATGAGCCTAGTAAAAATGTACCCATCACTCAAACAAAATCTGGTTTTGACTTGTTAAGCTTCTTCTATCTTATTTTAATGCTTAGAGGGTGATATTGATGATGAGGATCCCAATGTAGGCAATGAGTTTGATAATATTTAGGTATTTGTTGTAGCATAATTTTTTTTGGACTATAAAGGCCATCTAGAGCCTCTTTGTTGATGTATTTTTGGTTCAAAAATATATTGCACTCAGTGCTATTTTGGTTATATGCACGCTTACTTACTATATATATGAGACACTTTGCATATTTGTGCATAATGGTTTGGATTCATGTGGATGCACATGAATATTTATGTATTTTTGGTCAGTGTTTTCCCAATTCTTAGTCTTAGTTTGAAAACGATCAATTCAATGAATGATCTGGTTCTAAAAACATTGATTCATTGTCCATTTTCAGTTTTAACTTTTGAGTCTTGACATCGAACCGAGTTTTTGACTTGTCGATCTTTACTATTTTTTAGTTTGAGTAATTTCAATTTACTATTCCAGTCTTCAAACTTTAGTATTTACTATTTAGTACTAATCAGATTATAGAATTGTGAATGATTAATTTAAATCAATGACGAACTTTAGTATTTACTATTTAGTACTAATCAGATTATAGAATTGTGAATGATGAATTTAAATCAATGACGATTCTAGAAATAACGAATGATGAATCTAAATCAACCTAGGTTCTTGAATGATGAATGATGAATTTAAATCAATATATACAATATTTTAATATTTTTATTTCATTAAATCATTTATGGGGTATGAATCAATGTATTTCATTATTGAATTTGAATTTGAATCATGTTTATAATACACACACATATACCGGATGCCCACCCTAAATTTCCTTAAAATTTAAGGGTGCTCCCACACATCCCACCTATCTATGCATCTCCCCATTCCTACATCCCTGTATCCAAAACTTGGTAAAACATTCTTGGTAACTAAAAAATGTGTTGGTCCTTTAGCATGACAATTATACAAGAAAAAGAATAGTTTCAATAGCTACTTGCAATCAAACTCACATCATCTCCTAATGCATGATTGATACTCCGATAATTAGGTCTATCAAAATCAATGATGAAGAGCATTTAGAGCATGAATTGTATTATTTGTAAAATGCATTTAAGAGTATGAAAATAAGTAATTTGAAAAGGCTATTACAGAAACAACCAAGAAACCTGACCAAAAAACAACTCTAAGCAAAAGATGGGTCTGCAGATTTGTACAACCTAAATCCAAGAAACAACAAACAAGCTAACAAAGATCATAAAGAACGGTTACATTATTCCTGAAAACTATCTGCAAATAGGTAGATTCAACAAAAGAGCCAATGGATACCAATTTGTATAAAGAAGTTTATCCCATCCTATATTTATGGAGTAAACTTTACATTGCAGAAATGAGTAGATCCTACATGTGAGGTTGAAAAAACATTTCACAGACTAAGACAAGATAGAACCGAAAGGTCGGGCCTGGTGGAACACCTACTTAACACTAATCACCCAGTTTGTTTAAAAAAACACCAAAATCATTGGTGAAGATAAGGGAAACTAACCAAAGTCGAAAAACCTTTGGTTTACATACTGCACAATATTGACATTCAACAATAAAGATAATTCCTTTTCAATAATTGAAAATAAATATAGTTACTCATAAATTGCCATCTTACAATTAAAGATAGGTGGCATTACTCATACAAATATTCACGTAAGGATAATACATATTAACGTAAGCATAATACTTATTATCGCTTGATTAAAGGAAGTCATAATGCAATTGTTAATAAAAACAAAATTCTAACGCAGATTCACAGAATTGCAAATATCTATAATACATATATCATGTTCAATAATTTATTAGCATTAACATATACTCTTTTTAATATTTACATGCAAACTGATGTTTTTCCTTCCCCCTTCTTATATATTCTTGTTTCAGATGGGATATATACTGGTTTTTAAGTGATCAGTTTCCTTAGTCCATGAAGTATGGCCCAGCTAATATGTAAATATAGATATATATTTTAAAAGAAGGGGTATCTTAAGTTGTAGCAAAATATGTCAAAATATTGTTCTGCTAAATTCTATATACAAGCCAGAAAGGTATTTACTATAACCCTGCTTACAGAAAAGGAAATATTGCCAATAAGGTTCAAAAGCATGTCTATATCAGATTGTAACTGGGTAACCCTTTGTTATAAATTTGAGACAAATATTCTCTGGAAACAAGTATGCCATGATAACCAGTTGAAAATGACTCTACTGAATCGGAAATGATTTATAGTACAGTAATAACATGGCATTCAACACGCCTCCCCTATGTTCAGAGAATAACAGATCTTGGAGAATCATTCCAGAAATTGAATTTCTACCTTGTGTTGAGAGCTAATAATAAAGAGGCAGACATTGAAGTCAACAAAGCAGCCCTTCTTATGGCTGGAGCCTTGTTCAGAGATGGACAGGAAACATGGGAACCAATTCCTTAATTTAGAAAGCTGTCATGTTTTACTGCCTACTGTTAAATCAGTTTGTATGCATTCACAAATTTGGAAAATCTCTGAAATTGATCACTTAGTGGCAGCTAAAAAGAGATGTGAGCTAAGCATAAATGTCACCTCCTTGCAAGGTTGTAAGGCACTCGTGGAATTAGACTCACCTTTTGTAATCCACTTTTTGGCATTAACACCAAATATCTAATATACCCACTATCCGTTTCTGTTAAAAAAAACACAGAGTATTCAACATGATTGACGCCTGAAACTACAACTGCTTAAGCATAAATCAAGCTATCAACTGAAATAAACATGGCGGAAAAGCTCCACAACATTACACTCAAGATGGCATAAGACTCCAGAGATCACAGTCAGAAGTGGGACTTGAAGAAGTGGTAACCATGAGAATGCAATTTTCTAAAGTTTAATAAAAGATTCCCCTACTACTTTTTATTTTGCGGGGCCTATAAGTCGGTGACCGTAATGTGAATGGTAAATAAAATTTAACATAATTACTGATTAACATATAGGAAATACCACCCCACCTCTTCACCATACAGTCAAACCCCGTTGGTAAAATCGTAAGTAAAAATTCTAAGTTTAGAAAATTATAGAGATAAAAAAACCTTCCTCGAAGGTAAAATGGTTGATTATGCCATGCCAATTTGACTGTGGGGAAAACTGAATACACTACACATTTCAAGACAACTGAGACTGGTGCTAAATCACCCCTCCGTCTTCCCCATCCAGGAGAACCCCGTTGGTAAAATAATATGAGAGAAAAATACAGTATTTTGCTAGAGATAGCAAGATCTTCGACCAAACAGCCTATTCCTTTGTGTTCGAACACCAAATCGCAAGTATTTTTAGTAGGCACGGATTCAATTCATAAAATTTAGATGAAAACTCATTTTGCATCTGCAGCCGTTTTTTTTTTTTAATTTAAAATAAGAAAAATGAAAATTATAGGTAACTTCTGGATGGCTGTGTAAGTATTATTTTCCTGGATGTTTGCATTGTGCAACAACAGATTTTCTGGCCAGAATGAAACATTCTCAGAAATACTTTAACAATCAAGCCTGGAAACCCTAAGTATCTCCAAAAAAATCAAGATGAGGACTCACCAGTACGAATTTGTTTTCACAGCCAGGCTGCTTAGGCGATTTGTCATCATGAACAATGTCGCCGCACAGTCCACCCTGCGAGAAGAGTAAAAGCAGGCACACTACAGCAACCCCCGGAAATAGTAAACGAGGATCCATCATCTGGCAAACGCATAAGACACGGAATTAACAGGCTTCGCCGTTCCAGAGAGTCGAACACACGACCTCAGGCAAAAGATATCGTCGAACACGCGACCTCCTTTGGAACCGCCTGTTGTTGAGCTCAATTAAAAATCTGTAGCGCTTTATTATCCACATATGAGCTGCATTTGCATCGTATCTCTCTGTGCGTTTATGCAGCTGGCTCCTGTATTTGTTGTTTGTTGGTTTGTTGAAAACCAAAAATAAAGTAGTTCGCGTGATGACACTTTCGTACCATATGCTTTTCCGTACGGCCCAAGGTGTCCTCCATAGCGCGCCGTATCTCATGTGACCTCACCCCTCCATTATAGGACCAACTACGCCAAATGTGGGGTCTTCTGCGTGTGATTTTTCGCCATTTTCGGCCGCAAAAGTCCCCAAGGGATCCGTTTTATCGGTGTGAAGTGAAGTGCTCCGCCCGTGAGGTCAGCATCTCTCACCTCAGAAACGTTAGAGAAAACCCAATACTGTGTCACTTAATTTATATAACGCCGTAAAACTTAGCAGCAGCTTCTTTCTTGGCGGATTTCACTGTGGATTTGTTACTACGCCAACATCTTCCCAACCTGTTCCTTCCAGGAGGTTGTCCAAAGGAATTCCTTCTAGTTCTCCCCTTCGCCTGCTTCCTCGGAACTTCCATTGCGAAGTCCGTCGCTGTTAAACCCAAATTTATTACAGTAACTGGATTACGAAACTCATGGTCTCATTTGAAAGTTCTGGGTCGTAGTACTTACTACTTTGCCTCACAGTTGGATTATGACCCAATGGCCCACATACTTTGCATTATTATAAAATGTATTAATGGTTACGAAATTCATGGTCTCAACCCCAAGTTCATGGGGCGGTGTAATGGTTGTTTTGCAATTGGATCAAGACCACATGCTCCATAGATTTGAGATAGAAATTGCGTGATAAAATTTTATAACAAATTTAATATTTTTAAATATTTATGTTGATAGGGTTATTGTGAATAGTTGGGAAGAAGAAATAGAATACTTTTTATTCAGATTTAATTCTTATGAATTCTTATTTAGAGGTTTTTTTTAATTGGTTGCGGGAATGAAATCCTCTCTACTCATATTTAATTTCCATAAATAATATGATGAATATTTATATTTAAATAATACGACGAATATTAATTATATCGACAATTATTGAAAAAAAAATTATTTATTTAAATTTCTATTAAAATTTGTAAACAAGAATAATTTTTAAAAAATATATTAAAAATAATAAAAACTTCGATTAATTAAATTAACACTTTTTCTATTAAATAAGTTTCAGTGGCACGCTAACTTTGGGTTTTTAATTTAATGTACTCCTAAATAATGGTGTGAGTTTGCTTTTTTAAACTTGATTTAAGTAAAATGGTCTACTAGAAAATAATCTTTTTCGAAAGTATAATTTCAAACAAAAATTCAGTAAGATATTTTTAAAACATACCATTTATTTGTTAACGATGTAAATTAAATGCTTTTAAGAAATTTTTAAGAATGTTAAATCTATTATATAATAAAAAATATTTCAAATATAATATATTTTTAAATAATAATAAACAAGGAAATATAACTTATTGTAAAATGGTGTCGTATCATTTTTTTAAAAATCATTTCCAATTAAATTATTTTTTAAGAAAATATTTCCAGATCATTTCAAATTAAATTATTTCTTAAAAAAAATTTCCAAATAAAACCATATAAAATGTGATAAAATTTACCACATTTAATATCTTAACCGGATCATTTCAGCGGAGTCAAAAATCATTTCAAGTTAGACTACTCCTTAAGTCAATATTTTTGAGATAAAATCGTATGAAATGTGATAAAATTTACCACATTTAATATCTGAATCGTAAATCCAGCTTCAAAGTGGCTTGACTATAAGATGATTGATCATGGCCCATGGGTTAGATCATGGCGCATGGGTACTTCTAACGTTGTCTTTTTCCAAGGATGAAAGTTTTGAGCTATTTCAATATGGAGTTGTCTATAATGCGACTTTTTGGAGATTCCGGTGACGGAATCCGGCGGAAGAAATTGAGGTTAAATCTTGATTTGTTGTAGTTAAAATGGTTTTTTAACTGCATATTTGGATTCAGCACCCTGAAAAACCCCTGGGACGCCTTGATTGTGCAGAAACTAGCTATCAAACCTACGATTCCAATAAATTGCTACTGGATTTTGACCGGAAAAACCCACCGGAAAGGCTTCCAAAAAGTCTCATTATAGAGGAGTTGTCTATAATGCGACTTTTTGGAGATTGGTGACAGAATCCGCGGAAGAAATTGAGGTTAAATCTTGATTTGTTGCAGTTAAAATAGTTTTTTAACTGCGTATTACCTACCGTATTACCTACCCCAATTAAGGGTGGACCAAGAGTCCAATAAATTATCCAAGCAAGGAAAATGATATCATATTAAGAAAAAGTGATACTTTATATTAACTATTTATTTTTATTAAGACCACATGTGTCATAGATTTGGCCCCATTGTCCACACATTTGACATTTTCTCTTTTGTTTAGAACGTTTGTTTATAAATATTATGGTTTAGTTATTTAACTTTTTGGTTTTTTAGAGACGAAATTGGGTGATAAATATTTATAATAAATTTAATATTTTAATCATTTTTAAAATATTTTTGTAATTAAGGTTATTTTGATTGGTTAAAAGGAATAGGATATTTTTATTTATGTTTAATTTTATAAAAAAAATGGTTAGAAGGAATGAATGAAATATTCTCTATTTATATTCAATTTCCACAAACGACATATGGATGTTGACAAAAGTGACAGTATACATATATTCCATTGTTGAAAAAAAAAACTTTTAAAATATTCAAATTCTTATAAAATTTTATCAAAAAATGATTTTTTTAAATATTTAAAAAACTTCAATTAACTAAATTATGCTTTTACATGTGAGTTGTCTACTCACCCAATTCTAAGAATTAAATTCATGTATCCTAAATAATGTTCTTGGAATTTTCTCAAATTTGATTTAAGTAAAGGTGTAGTCTAATTAATAAAGGAAATGGCATTTTTCAAGACACATTTTTCCTTAGTTAATTTTAACCAAAATAGATTAATAAAAACTTGAGTCTAAATTGTTTAATCTATATGATTTGAGTGCTCTTGGTGTTTTTTAAGGTGTCGAATCTATTCATGTATTCAAAAAAAGTATTTTAAATAAGAAAAAAACCACAATCTTGCTTAAAATTGTATCATTCTTTATTGAAAAATCATTTCATAAGGTTGAAAAAATCATTTCATCACTTAAGGTTTCTTATAACTTAAGGTGGATGAGGATTTGTTGACTTTTTTTTTTAATTTACTACTTAAATTAATTCTCAAGGGAATATGCTCAACATATGCTTAGTCTTAATGCTTATCAATGGTTGTAGTGTATTGTAATTAAAGAAGTTGTTGATGAATCTCTTAAAATTGGCAAGATAAAAATATACAAAGCCCTAACTTAAAGGAAAAAAAGGCAGTATATTCGTAAAAGACAAGAGAATCTCTTACACCTCTCTAAGGTAGCTCATAAGAAATTCTAGAGGCAGATTCTAACTAGGAAAACTAAAGATAATAATAAAATTGCTTTACACGACTGGAATTTCTACCTTAAAAAGCTTTATGAATCTCCAAATGTCATGGATAACTTTGAAACCCTACTCACAACGAAAGAAGTTTTCTCATTAGAAGACATTGATTTTGGGGTTAATCGCTTGGCTAATGGGAAAGTTAAGGGCATTGAAGGTTACCAGGCGGAAATCTTCAAAATTGGAGGTCTTGTCCTCATGCCCCACATTCACAAGCTTTTCAATCAAGTGGTCAAGCAAGGGTTCCCTAAACCATGGACTTAAAGCCTCATTATCCCTATTTTTAAAAGTGGGGATACAAATAACCCCTCTAATTATCATACAATTATGATCAACCCTCTCCTAGCTAAGTTATATGGTATTATTTTGGAAAGGAAGTTGAGCATATGGCTTGAAAGTGAAGGTAAGTGGGCTAAAGGCCAAGTGGGTTTTAGAAAGCAGCACTCAACAAAAGACCACGTCATTAGGCTTAGGATCATTGTGGAGGAATGTCGCAATGCTAAATCCAATCTCTTTTGTTGCTTTGTGGACTTTAGAAAGGCTTTCGATACGGTTCCTAGAAACAACCTTTGGAACAAATTAGAAGAGCTAAAGGTTCCTTTTGAGTTGAGAGTTGCTGCTATAAGGTTATACGAGAATGTAATTGCCAAGTTAAAGAGCAATGAGGAGTGATCAAAAGATATTAAGTGTAATATCAGAGTTAAACAAGGTTGCCCCCTTTCCCCTACCCTATTTGGCATTTACATCGACAAGCTAGAAGGTTGTTTAGAGGAAGCAAGATGTGCTGACACGATCTTAGCTGGGATAGTCATCATCCTCCTTCTATACGCTGACGATATTGTTCTTCTCGCAAGGTGCCCATCTGATCTTAATAAGCAACTTATACTTCTTAAGGATTTCTTCTCTACCATGAGTATGATTGTTAACACTGACAAAACAAAAGTTATGATTATCAAATCCAAGAAGGGCACTTACGCTAATTTTATGTATGACAATAGTAACTTGGAGGAAGTGTCTTCCTATAAGTACCTAGGAATTGATATTCATCACAAGCTCAGCTGGAACTATAGCATTGAGAAAAGGATTAATGGGGGATGGAAAGCTTATTTTTTTGGTCTTGAAAAGAATTGTAAAACGGCAAACCTCGTAATGTGGGATAGAAATAAGTTCCTCTTTGAAACTTTAGTCACTCTGGTTATCTTACATGGATGTGAGGTTTGGGGTTGTAACATCTCTAGAGAATCCTGGAGAAAGATTGAGAAAATCCATAAGCGTTTTATAACATATAACCTCAAAATTGAAAGTACCACACCCTGTCATATTCTCCTTATAGAAGTGGGTGATTCCCCTATCGAGAGCCTAGCTATGACTAGGCTTCTATTGTACAAGCACAAACTCAATAACATAAGAGACCATAGACTTCCTAAGCTAGCTTTAAATTCCAACCAAAACCACCTAAGGCTCATACGAGGTTGGTATAAAGACACCAGGGCCTGGTTAAACCATTGGGAGATCGACGAGAATGTTGCATTGCAAAACATTAATAACATTAAAAATATTGTTACTTCTAAGTTCATAGAAAAATGTGGTGTGAGAAAGATTTAGCAGTTAAAAGAAAATTAAGATATTATAAGGAGGTCATCAACCCCACCCTAGAAGATCAAAGTATCTCTCTATTTTAACTAGCTCAAGGAAGAAAATTAATATAGCCAAGATTAGAACAAACTCTCATGAGCTCCATAGTGAAACGGGTCGTTGGGCAGTTCCTAAAACACCATGGATGGAAAGGTTCTACGATCTCTCTGAGAATACGAACATCGAGGATGAAAATCACTTCCTCTTAGAGTGCCCCGCGTACAACCACATTAGATCTCAGTTTCAAAATCTTTGTTGCTATACTAACTTTCCTAGCCTTTTATGTTGCCAAAATTACAGTGAGCTCGAGAAGCTTCTCTCCAAGCTTTTTGAGCATAGGAATAAAATCTTAAATCAAACTAAATAATTTGTTCTTTAGGTCGGATAGACCAAAGTTTGGTCTAAGTGGACATTAACCACCATCATCATCATCATCATATTAAAGAGTTTGTTAGGTTGCATTGACTTTTTGAGATTATTCCAATTCTAATCGAGTTGTCTTTATTTTCTGGTCTAATTTCTCTAAAATCAAGCAGGAATTTATTGAAATCACAAGCCCTAGAGGTTTTTTAGGGTGTTGAATCCATATATACAATCAAAAACCAATTTAAATAGCACAAATCAAGATTTCACCTCAAATTTTCCTTCAGGATTCCAGCAACGGAAAGTCCAAAAAGTCCCACTAAAGACAACTCTGATTCTAATAAAGTTCCTCCATGATAAGTTCCTCATTATTATTTATAATGCTCATTTATAATTCTTTGTTTTTCTTAAGTTAAAATTGACCCATAACCTTTTTATACATGGTTAATTAGGTAAATGTATGCATTAGTAAGACATTTTTCGTGTTGCAATAATTTTTTTGATTATATTTATGAATCTTTTGGCTATATCAACCACATTAATATTTTTAATGTGGTTGTACTAGAATATAAGTTAGATTATGTCTTAAGTAAATATTTTCCAAATAAAATCATTATAAAATGTGATAAAATTTAACAAATTTATTATTTTAACTGAATGATCATGGCCATGGGTACTTGTAAGGCTGCCCTTTGTCTCGACTATCAAATGAATGATCATGGCCCATGGGTACTCGTAACGTTTCCCTTTGTCGAGGATGAAAGTAAAACGTGATGTGATGTAAAATTTTGGAGCTCCTTCAATGTTACCTGTCCCCACTCCAAGTGGAGAGATTGACCAAGAGTCCAATAAATGATCCTAGCAAAGAAAAATGATATCATACAAATTTATTATTTTAACTGAATGATCATGGCCATGGGTACTTGTAAGGCTGCCCTTTGTCTCGACTATCAAATGAATGATCATGGCCCATGGGTACTCGTAACGTTTCCCTTTGTCGAGGATGAAAGTAAAACGTGATGTGATGTAAAATTTTGGAGCTCCTTCAATGTTACCTGTCCCCACTCCAAGTCTAGAGATTGACCAAGAGTCCAATAAATGATCCTAGCAAAGAAAAATGATATCATACTAACAAAACTATTCATGATAACAAAACTATTCATGATAACTCTCACCGACTCCAAGTGTAGAGATTGACCAAGAGTCCAATAAATGATCCTAGCAAAGAAAAATGTATATATATATATATATATATATATATATATATATATATATATATATATAACAAATTAATTCATTTTTAGCTTGATTTTTTTTTCAATCTATGTTATTGTGCATAGTTGTTAATATAAAAGTTTATAGAGTAAGATTTAAACAACTTTTGTTAATTAAGATTCTTTTTCTTTGAACACAAGGAAATAGGTTATTGCCCAAAGAGCTATATACATATGGTAAGAGTGAAATCCTACCTCATGTGGACCACCACAAGCCATTTCAAATGGGGTGTTTTTTTTCTTAAATAATGACGATTCTTTCCATTCATGGATAATAGTTTTTTTTTTTATTATCATTAATGGTGATTCTTGCATTCTTGGATAATAATCAGTAAAAATTGTATCTAATAAAAGTTGAACAATTGAATTATTGTAATGGTAAAAAATGGTTCAATAAATATATCTAAATACATATTATTATAGTGGTAAATTTGAGTTTTTATATTTATATCATCAAATATTTACAATTTTCTAAGACTTTAAATCCATTTATATATTATATATTCAGTAATGGAATTTTTTAAAATTATATATGTACATGTAATTGTTTTTTATTATATAAATCTGATTATTTTTGTGATGAAATTATACATATATATTACATAATTTCAATGCAATAATTTGTAAAGATAGATTTAGAGGTATAGACTGAAAATCTACATAATATGAAATACTCAAAAATTATTTCAATTAGGGTGGTTTTTCTTGATAAATCAGTTTTGAATTTGTGAATAGTGATGAGTAATGGTTATCATTGTTAACTCAAATTTAGTCTTTTGTTTTGTTTTATTTTTTGTCTCATTTCTCAACAAACCTTTTTTTTAAGCACAATTTAACTGTGTTAATTTTTTTATATCTTTATTATTAAAAATTACATTAATTAAAATTTTTGTGTTAAGTTTTTTTTTCTAAATATTCTATAATTTTTTATTATTAAATTTTAATTTTAATTAAATAATTAAAAAATCACTTAAATTAACTTATTAAAAATAAAGTGCTAGAATCTAATTTGGATTGCAGCATACTCCTAAAATATGATATGATTGACCTGGCAACATAAAATATGATGTTATTGATATGGCAACATACGATGATGACCCAATTATAATGAATATAAATTAAAAATTGGGTGTGGCAATTTATATAGGGGTTTTTAAAAACTAAACAATAATCTTATTTTGCAATTTACCAATTAAACTCTCTAAATTGATAATTTATTGTAAAATAACTTTTATAAAACTAGAGGTATGTTACATTAGCCAAAAATATTGTATCTAACTATAATTTTTCATTGTTTTTAATTGTATGGTAATTACTCGTGTGAACACAATGTGATGTGATAATAATGGTGAACACAATGTGATAATAATAAAAATAAGTGTAATATATAGCATTGTTGATACAAGTTTTTTATGTAAAAAGTAATTGATAGTTAATTTAGATCAATTTATGTGTTTAGAGTTAAAAACCTTCAAAACCATGTAATTGATAGCTAATTTAGATTAATTTAAACGTTTAGAGTTTAAAACCTTCAAAACCAAGTAATTGATAGCTAATTTAGATTAATTTAAATGTTATAGAGTTAAAAACCTCTTAAACCATGTATATATAAAATACGCTACATAATAATCATTAACCCCAATTTAAAATAGCCTTGCATATAATATCATATTTATATCTCTTAAAATTTAAATTATTATTATGTAAAAATATATTATAAAAATTATAAATATATAAATCTTGAAATGCAACATCAATATTTTTTCATATAAAAAAAACATAAAAAATAAATAAATGAAACATTGTTTAAATGGTACGTAATTTGAGAAACTAGAAGAGGATCCGAAATATGCTGCGAGGGAGGAACGAGATGGAGACGAGGGTTTCAATGGTTTTTGGCTCTCTGTTGCCCACCGCGCTGAATGTTTTCTCTGTTGCAGACGACATGTCAATCTCAGGGTGTGAAACATGGCTTCCCGTTAATTTCATGGAACCCAAATCCTGGAATAATCTTGAAGTTTTACTGCATGCAGAGGGTTTCATTGATATCTGTGGTTTCTTGGTCTCCATGCCAGCGAAACTCTTAGCCTCGAAGAAGGAAGACACCTCTGCGGGGGCCGTTGGCAACAACCTTAGCGCAGAAGGAAATGAAGGCTTAAAACTCGATTCTGGCGCTCGAGACACTGAACGTGTAAAGGAAGGCGAGCATTTTTTGAAGAAAGATTTCAGCGGTATCCAAGCAGAGGGGCTCAATGTCACAGATCTGCACAATGGGGCCACAAATATGCATTTATTACAGATCTGCATTCATTGAATCCTCAACATCCGACGTCAAGATCCCGACTCCGCGGCAAGGTCAATAGCTTTCTGTCCACATCCTTCCATTTCACCCAATCTAGTCCAAGTTGTGTTTGCAGGGTCAAGATTCAGTTATGAATCGGGCGTCCTGACCATGGATGGCAGTTAGATGCTCAGATCTACAGTCAAACCATCAGATCAGAAGCCCAGTAGATCTTGGGGCCTCCAAAAAACCCAGATCTATGGGCAAGCAATTATCAGGCGGCAAGTTCAGACGAGCTCAACTCTGAAGCAACTTTCCCTCTTGAACCAGCCAGATCTACCTGAAGAATCACACACATTCCAGATCCAAGTCAATCTTCCAGATCTGATTCAGAGAGGGCCTTACAAGATTGATCCACTTCGCACGGACACAGATATGGTTCAGATCTTCATCAAATCGATCGAGGGCAAACACTTTTGCATGCGAATCAGTAAGGAAATGAGCATACTTGAGTTAAAAAAGGAAATCCAGGGCCTCCTTGGAACCCCAACACATCTTCAAAACCTCATATGCTCAGGGCACAGTTTGCAGGACTACCAAACCCTCCAACACTACGGCATTACCAAAGATTCAACCATCTTTCTAAATCTCCGACTGCGGGGCGGAAGCACCAGAACCAGCTCAATAAATACAGGTTCCTTTCGGGATGCAGTGAAAGGGAAGGACAAAATGAAAAATACAACAGCACCACCATCAGAATTACTAGGACCCTACATTGTTGAGCAGAAGCCAGAATCACCAACGCTACAAGTATCTATGCCAGAGGTAACAAGTTTACATAATGACTTATCTAAAAATGCAGTAATTTGTAGATTTAATGGTTTTTGGCCAAAATCAGATGCCTTGCACCAATGGATCTACTCAACATGGACATCTAACTGTGAAATATACCTATGCCCTAAAGGGTTTTTCATAGTTAGATTTAACACAGAACAAGAAAAAGACAGTATAATCAATCAAGGGCCTTGGTTCTGGGGCAATGTTGGCCTTTTCACCACCCCCTGGTTCTCTGATTTCAACGCCAATACAATGATAGTCTCAAAGATGCCAGTATGGGTAAGGCTACATGGGTTCCCTCTACATTTTTGGCATCATAAAGTATTAACAGCCATTGGGAACACCCTTGGAAAATTCCTCAAAATGGATGAAGACAAAGCTATAAGCGGAATATTTACATTCGCAAGAATGTGTGTAGAAGTGGACTTGAGTCAGGGGCTACCTGACCACATCACACTGAACTTCAATAATTCTCAATGGACACAACAACTTGACTATGAGAACACAACATTCCGGTGTAGGGGCTGCATGCAAACAGGGCACCTTCAATACGACTGCCCTTTTGCTAAAAAGGACCCCAAGAGAACCAAGAAACAACAAAAAAAGCCCAAAGGCTGGCAGCACACCGACCCATTGGAAGAAGAAGACATAAATGTGGAGCCTACAGAGAACCAGACGGAACCAGACACTCAAATGAGACAAAATCAAAATCCGGAAGTAAATGCCCCAACCATTCATTTAGGGCCACACATTTCAGATCTGCAACCAGAGTTACAAATGGAAGTCAGTGACATCAAATGAACCCATGGATCAGAGGGCTCGGAATCTGATAAAGAACTTCAATTGAACCCAATGGAAAATCAGCTAGCTATTATTACATCCACACCCGACTCCGGAGGATGGCGACGGGTGGAGAAGAAGAAGGGTAGGAAAGTTTAGTCATGCTGGAACTTATCATTTTTCTGTTATTCTATTTTTGTTACTTCCTGTCATTATAGGAACAATGATCTGCTATTTTGTGTTATTTCTCTGTTTTGCTGCCTGTCATTTCAGGAACAGCCATCTGCATATGCCTCTGGCATCTACAAAATGTAATTTTATCTATATGAATAAAATTACGACTTTTTTTTCTACGGGAAAAAAAGAAACATTGTTTAAATAAATAAATTATATTTGAAAAGAAATATGAATAGTTTATGCAAATAAATTAATTTAAATGAATTAATATGTGGTTATTTATTTTATATTAAACTCGATATCCAATTATTAATTAAAATTTTATAAACTATCAAACTAAAAAGAATATAATATAATATGAATGATTATATTTTTTGTCTTGCAAGTTTTTATTAGTAAAGATATATTTTTAATAAGTGAGATGTAAAAATAAATTATTAAGCATAAATATTTAGGTTTGATAGGTGTACTCCTTATTAAATGTCATGACACTTGGTTTGGTACTTTATACAATCACAATTATTTTCATCAATATTTAGATTTGATAGATATATTTTTTATTAAAGTTAAGTTACATAAAAGATTTTTTTTTTAATAATTTTTTCAATTTTTAAATAGTTTTTTATTTATAAATAAACTTTTCAATTTTTAAACGCCATGAGATTAGTCCATTTCATATAAATGAACCAATAAAAAAAAATGATTTTCAAAATGTTTAATTTAATATATATTTTTTCAAAATTTTAATGAACTTTACAAAATTTATTTAGAAATTTCAAAACTACTTTTTTGATTAAAATAAAAACAACATATCTATAATGAGGGGCTACATAATAAAAATTAGCAAGTACAATGGCTATGGGGTAAGGACATCAATACTAAAAAAATAATAAATAAAAAAAACAAATACATAAATAAAAATATAATATTAAAACAATATATAGATAATTTTTTTTTTTTAAAGAATGGATGATACACTATAATAATATAGTATAAGTGTCATGTTATTATAGTAATAATAAGAATTATACACTATCATTTTATATTTTTTTTTAAAATTTTATTTTTTATGACCATTAAAAAATAAAGCCTATAATTTCACTGAGGCTTAAATAATAAAGCCTATAATTTCGCTGAGGCTTAACCCAAACGGTAGGGTGAAACACTGAACAAAAATATAGTGACAAAAAGAAGTTGGACTAAATCACCAAACGTTGTACTCCTCAACTTGACCGACCATGAAGGAAAAAACGAAGACGCGTTCTTGCGCTGACAACCGTGAAGGGCCTATTTAATTAATGCACATGTGAACCCGTACGTATAAAGTTGTAAGTTTTCACACTCGTGGACCATACTTTATAATTAGCTTTCTTGGAACAATGACACGTGTCAGTACGATCGCTTTGAGTCGGGAAGGAGTCCGGACCCCTACCTAATGTCATGCATAATAAAAATTATTAGCAATTTGGACTTATCTGATACATGCTTTGTTTGTTTATCCGAATAAGTAGGGGAAATTATACGAGTGAGACAACATTGAAATAGGGACATGATGTGAAAGTCTCCATAGTCAATGGTGTGGTGTTTAAAATATATCTCTTGATATTTGCACCACAATTATTATATATGGAAACGTTTTGAACAAAAGATTTGTTTCAACTATTGTGCATGATTTTGTTTTTATCCCATTAATTAAAGGATGACTAATGGAAAGTAACAAGTTTAGAAATGAGTTTTGTGAAAGATTGTATTTAGTCAGAGGATTCCTTGTTTTATTTTTTAATAACTTTGTCAATGAAAGAAAGAGGGGTTTTATAATTTTGTCGGTGAAAGAAAGAGGGTTTTTTCTTCACTTTGTTGTGTTTGGGTTGTGGTTGGCTAAATAAATAATTTTTTAATAAGTTGGTCCAGGAAAGAAAGAGGGTTTTTTCTTTACTTATGCTAAATAAATAATTTTTTAATAATTTTGTCCATGAAAGAAAGAGGGTTCTTTCCTCACTTATTTGTGTTGTGGTTGGCTTAATAAAAAGGGAGTTGTCTATAATGCGACTTTTTGGAGATTCCGGTGACGGAATCCGGTGGAAGAAATTGAGGTTAAATCTTGATTTGTTGCAGTTAAAATGGTTTTTTAATTGCATATTTGGATTCAGCACCTGGAAAACCCCTGGGAGGCTTTGATTGTGCAGAAACTAGCTATCAAACTTGCGATTCCAATAAATTGCTGCCGGATTTTTACCAGAAAAACTCACCAGAAAGACTTCCAAAAAGTCGCATTATAGACAACTGCAATAAAAAGCTCACTATGAAAGAATAGTATAACGTTTTTTAATAATTTTGTCGAGGAAAGAAAGAAGGCTTTCCTTCACTTTGTTTTGTTTTGTTGTGGTTGGATTAATAAAAGCTCATTAGGAAAGAATAATATAATAATAAATGTTTTGTTTTGTTGTAGTTGGCTTAGTAATAATATAATAATAAATGATTAATAGAGATTAATTATAAATATTGGTGGTCATTTTTCATTTTTTTAAATAAGTTTAAAGATTTGCAGTGAGAGGATGATGTGTATAGTTTGATATGGATATTATGTGTGTGGAGGATGATGGTAAAAGAAGATGAGGGATACAATTTGAGTGAGCTTAGTGGTAAAGAATATGTGTTTCCTCTTAAGATGATATAGGTTTAAATCTAGAGGGGAGTAGAGTATGTACACTTTTGTAGGCTTTAGCAATCAAATCGTTGTACAAAGGTGGGTCTCTTGCCCCACAAACAATGGGGTCTCATATACCAATTTGGTGTCTGGCTTGGATGTGACCTTAAAAACATATTATTATTATTATAACTCGGCCTTGGCACACCAAACCTCTCATTAAGCAAATGTTTGAGCAATCATTATATTGTGTGACCAAGGCCCGAATTAATTTAGTGAGTTATCACTAGAAACAGCTCTAAAACATAGTATATTGCTTATTTAGATAATGAATGGAGGATGTGCATTCAAATGTAGAGTTAGGAATTCACAATGGGATTTGAGAATTGGTATTTAGTTCCTTAATTGCATACTCAACCCTTGGAGTTGGTATTTAACTATGGGACTTAGTCCCTTTAGTTGTTGGATTCGTCACTTGTGACGATTGGCTACTCAAAAGGTTGGTAAACATGGGTGATATTTGTTGAACTTGAGGCTAAGCAAGGAATGCATAGGGTTTGACTTCGCAAGTGTAAGAGGTTTATGGTGTAAGAGCCAGGGTTATAAAAGACGATGCAAAAGATTTTTCTTATGGTGGCTTGAATAGAGGCTTACCAGTGGATTTTCAAAAAAAAAAAAAAAATAATAAATAAATAAATAAAATAAAATAAAATAAAATAAATAATAAATAAAATAAATAAAATAAAATAGAGGATTAGAGTATAAGGTCAAGGCTAGGAAAGGTTATACTTGCAACACCATAGTTGATGAGGAACTTACCCTGTGGACTCTTGACACAAGCCACTTAAGGAGCAAGATACCATGAGTATTGGAACACAAAGAAGAGAATCCAATCAACAAAATCAATAATATGAAATCTTACGTCCATATGAAGTTTAAAGACAAAATTTGGAACAATAATGAAATTAATAAAAAGAAGAAGATGGAATACTACCAGTTTAGATCCATCTTAGCTTTGGATCTATCATATGTTGAGAGGGATCAAATCCCCTAAGGTGCAAACCTTTTTTAGAATGCAAAACTTGAGGAAATGTATGCACATGAAGGGATTTGATCCCTCTCAATGCATGATAGATCCAGATTTAAGATGGATCTATGTTGGTTCATTACACACGCCCCCAAGTGTGAGCCCCACATTGATCACAAAATGAATTACACATCTTCCTCACATTGAGCAACACACCATTAAAATGTTTTTAATATAACATTTTTTTTTACTCTCTCGCTCTCTCTCTCTTTCTACACACAACATATAAAGTCGATCCAAAAATATTTTTGTTTGACATAGACATTAAAATATTTTTGTTATAAATATTTTTTTTAAAGGTTGCATTTTCATCCTAAACATGGAAGGAATTACACATTTCTCTCATGCTTTGTCGTAGAAAGTACTTATCTAACTTGGTAATTATTTTTTTAATTTCAATTACTTTGTATATCTTTACATATAAAGTTTGATATAAACTTATTATATTTAAGTTGACATTGAAATATTTTATTTATGGTAGACATCCAAATATTGTATTTGTTATTTAATTTCATGTGTCAACTACATGTTGGGCATGGAAGGAATTACACACCATAACTAAGAGGAACTTACTAATAGATTTCTAGCACAAGCCACTTAAGGAGAAAATAACCATGAGTATTAGAACATGAAGAAGACGATCCAATCAATAATATTAATAATATTAAATCTTACACCCCCATGAAGTTTAAAGACAACAATGAAATCAATAAAAAAAGAAGTTGAAATACTACCAACAAATCCATCATGAATTTGGATTTATCATGTGCAAGGAGGGATCAAATCCCTTGAGGTGCAAACCTCTAAAAGAGATTTTATCACTCTCAATGCATGATAGATCTAGATTTAATATGGATCTATGTTGATTCTTTGTTATAAATAATTTTTAAAATGTCACTTCCAACTCCATCTAAAACATGAAACACATCTCCTTCATACTTATCTAGTTGAATCTTTTAATTATATTTACTTTATATCTCTTTATATGTAAAGTTGATATATATTATTGTCTTTAAGTTGACATTGAAATATTTGATTTATGATCAACTTCAAAATATTTTATTTGTTATTAATATTTTTTTAATGTCGTATGCCAACTACATGCTAACCATGGAAGGAATTAAACAATTTGTTTTTATTAATATTTTTTAAATTCAGTGTGTCAACTCCATATTAAGGATAGAAGGAATTACATATCTCCCTCATATTGAGAAGTAGGAAGAACTACAATTTTTTTTTTTACATTCAACTATTTTTTATTTCTCTCTATTTATATTAAAGTTTATATAAAATTAATTTATTCAAAATGAACATTGAAATATTTCATTTATGCTCGACAAGGAAATATTTAATTTGTTATAAATAATATTTTTTAAATGTCACTTGTCAGCTTCATATTGAGTATGGAAGAAGTTACACATCTCCCTTGTTGGAGAATGTAACTAGTTCCAGTCTTCATAATTTGTACCATTATGTATTTTATGTAAAAAGCAAAGGAAAAGAAAGAAGAATAATTATTATTATTTTTCTAGACAAGCATGTTCTTCATGCTTCTAGCTTTTTGAGTCAAAAGAGTCAAAATCCTATTTGGTCTTATTAAGGAAAAACATTTTTTTAAATATGAAATTTTGGGCCAGAAACCCCTCTAGGTGCCAAGTTAGTCTACATGTCAAGTCGGCCATGCCCCAATGTACATGTTTATTCGCAGTTCTTTGAACTATATAAATAGAGGGAAGATGGAGCTTGTTTGGACACACGCACTTGATGGATTGTGGTCTAAAATATCTTAGAGAGGCAAAGAAGAAGTGGAGGATCAAAGTCTGAAAGAAAGGATATGTTCTTGAGCTAGATTTTGTGGAAGATATTCCTTAGTACATCTCCTGTTGACGATCTTTTATTGATGAATTTGCTGGAAAGAATGCTTGACTTGGCATCTAGAGGTGAAAGTTTTTGTGGTTGTGGGTCTTGGATATCTTATTGGATTTGATTCTATAAGAAGAGAATTTCTTAGGTTTTTCCCTTTGAGGGGTTTTGCCCTAGCTTGGAGCCTATATCTTGTGCTCTTTTGTTTTTGTGATCTTCTTGTTCATGTTATGGTAACTATTTTGATGAAATAATCAGAATAAAGACTAATAAAGAAATAAATAAAATTGGCAAGCAATTATTATGGAAAGGAAAATTTAAATTAAATTATGGGCCTCATGATTTTCAAACATGATATCAGAGTTAAGGTTTGAACAATGAGGCTTGAAGATCACTTTGTTGGCATATGAAGCATTTTGTTGTTAAAAATGCAACAATAAAATCCTGATTTAATTTTCCCTTGAATTAAATTAGGAATAAAATTGTAATTCCACATCACAAGATAACTTGTATGAGTTAACTAAGTTAATTTGACTTAGTTGTATCAGTGATCAAGCTGAGGGTCTAACCTGAGTCATGTAGAGTGTCTCCTACTTTATAGGAGACATGGTTGAGTTTATTTTGAGTTGTAATTATTTAATTCAGTTTAACTGAGTTAAAGTCAATTAAACTAGTTCCAACTAATGGAGGATCTAGTAGGAGGTCAGACAGTGGGGTGTTGCTTCATGTGTTCAACCAATTAACTGATGATTCACTCATAAATAACTCATGCATGTCAGATTTGAAAGTTACCCAGTTGAGATTGGAGTTCAGGGCAATGTACTATCAGTTGTATAATCATCCAAATTGTACAGGTGGTGCATGTAGTCAGCGGAAGGTCTATGAGGATTACGCATTTCCAATTGAGGAATTTCCCAAATTAATAAGGGGCTAATTCCCAAGGAAGTAGCACAACGAAATATGGACTTAGGCAAGTATAAAATTGGTTAAGTATTGGCCTAGGCTTGTCCAAGAAGCTGTGAGACAGATAGAGATAGTGCAGAGGTTGCTCGGGCTAGAGCAAAGCATTATAATATTCTCATATTTTCTGACTAATGCAATTTATAGATAGCAAGGGTTTTTAGTTGTGGCTTTCCCCAGGAAATCATTGCGTAATGTGTTGATTGAATTCTTTCTCTTGTATGCTTCGCGATTTCTCGGTCGATTATTTGTTTCCGCTGATGAGTAGAGTAGATTCAAGTCTTTTGTTTTAGAAAATTACATAAGCAATTTGAATCTACGAGGAATTTTTACATGGTATCAGAGCATAAATCACTATAGAAGAGGAGAGTTCGAGTTTGTCTTTGCAGGTGAAATCGAATTTGCATGATCATTCTTCAGAGCCAGCAGGATGTCATTCTATGGATTAGGACTCGAATATGCCCTTGAAGGTAGTTTAAACTAAATTGCTTGGAAGGACAAGATGGAGGCAGTTTTGGAAGACAACATGCTGAAGGAATTCATAGACAACGATATTCCTAAGCCTACAAAAACAGATTCTCAAGATTTGGCAGAGTGGAAGAAATGTGTTGCAAATACGAGAAGGATCATAGTAGAAGAAGTTCGATATCATATTGTCTCGAACCTCCATGGGAAGGATATACCATATGAAATGTGGCAAGCCTTAATCGACTTGTTTCAGAACAATAGTGACCACAAGAAGTTGGAACTGAAGGATGAGCTTCGGAAGATCAAGATGGAGAAGGGAGACACATACCACAATAATTAAGCAGGTTCACACAATGCTGGGATGAGCTTGGGAGCGTTGGTATTACAATTGTTGAAGATGATATGGTCAGCCTAACACTTATATGCCTTCCCAAGAGATGGCACAACTACTAGGATTCGATAAATGGGAGGGAGCATCTACCAAAGTGGGAGCGTTTGTGGTTTGACTTGGTGCAAGAAAAGATAAGGCAAAGCACAAAAGATGGAACCTCATCCATGCATGATGAGGAGGAAAATTGTGCCTTAGCTGGAATGGCAAAGAAAGGGAAATGGAAGAAATTCCAATCCAAAGGAGATTCCAATCATGGCGGCAACAAGAAGGACTTGTCGAAGATTAAATGTTTTCACTGTCATGAGTTGGGACACTATGCCGCAAAGTGTTCGCACAAGAAGGCAGGTAAGAAGCTCTTAGGAGGAGCGGCAGGTGAAGCTCTTGCTTCACAATTCGAGTTGGATTTCACCCTCATTGCATACATGGTGATATTGATGATGGGTAGTATGTGGTATCTGGATAGTGGAGCCTCATTCATTATGACCGGAAACAAAGAATTCTTTAGTGACTTGGGGGAGAAGGACCTCCAGATGCACATAGAAATGGGAGATGATGGAAGGTATATCGTGACCAACATCGATATTGTTACTTTTTAGAGGGAGTCTGGTTCTCCTCTCACATTAAAAGATGTCATGTATGTTTTGGGTCTGAAGAAGAATTTAGTTTTAGTTGTTATGTTGGAGGACCATGGATACGATGTGATATTGGGCAAAGGAAAGGCTTTCCTTCGTCACATAGCCACATGAGAAGTGAAGCAGATCAGTGTTCAAGTCAAGAACCTCTACAAATTGGATGTAGAAGATTGTGCTACTTTGAGCACAAAAGCAGAAAAGGTGCAAAGCCGAGACATCAGTGAATTATGGTATAGAATATTGGGCCATATTCACCATGGAGCTTTGAAGATCATGTAGTAGATTTCTACAAGAATTCCCAAGGGTGCATTAGAGAAAAGAGATACATGCAAAGGGTGTACATTGGAGAAGTACACCAAAGCCATGTTTCATCATAAGAACAGTCGAGCGCAAGCGATCCTTGAAAGAGTTCACTTAGATGTGTGTGAACCGTTCTCAACAGTCTCCACAGCCAAGCACATGTATTATGTAATATTTGTAGATGATTTCTCACGTAAGTGATAGGTTTTCTTCATGCACAAGAAAGATCAGACATTCGCTAAATTTTGTGAATTTAAAGAACTTGTTGAGAAAGACACTGGTAGGAAAGTGAAGGCTCTCAGGAGCAATAATGGTGGAGAATATGTGTCAAATGAATTCAAGAACTTTTGTGCATCAGAAGGAATTCGACTAGAGTTAATAGCACCCCATAAGGCACAACAAAATGGGCTGGCTGAAAGGAATAACATATGTATTGTGGGAGTTGCACGAGCGATGTTACATGATCAGGGCCTACCATTGCACTTGTGGGTTGAAGCATGCAAAACTATTGTATATGTACAGAACAAGAGTCCTGATCGGATTCTCAAGATGAGTACACATAAGAAGCTTTTTCAGGTAAGAAACCAGATGTGGCACACTTCAGGATCTTTGGTTCATTAGTTTAATATCATGTTACCAAGGATGCAAGGAAAAAGCTAGAACCAACAGCTGAGTTGGGCATATTTGTGGGGTACACTGATACACCTCACAACTGTCAGGTGTACTTTCCATCTCACAGGATGACAGTTGTTTGTAGAGATGTGAAGTTTGATGAAGAGAAGACCATGAGACGTTCCCTTGAGAGGGAGCTTCAATTACATGTAGATGAGGATATTTTAGCTCCAAAGAAAGAACCTTAGGATGATGTGGAGCAGCCACATTGATCCAGGTGGATGTTGGTGGCCACCCACCTGTCCCACTTGGACCCCCACAACTGTCTCTTTCAGTTTTTCAGTTTCCGGAATTGTAGCACAATTCACTATTTTTAGCATTTTTTCAGGTCCTGAACTTCCGGAGTTATTTTGAGGCCCTAAACAACGTTTTTTGGGAAATCTGGGAGCAACATGGGTCCATGGATTGATGTTTCTCTTCCCAAAGTTGTAGTGCTTGGATAGATCTTTCTAACGAGCTATTATACGCGTCAAACGAATATCGGGTGCCAAAGTTACGACCCCGGGAAGTTGATGTACCAACTTACCCAAAACGGGGCCCACAATTTTGCATTTCATCTTCTAGGGTTAGGTTTTGGGAAGTTAAGGGTTTTCCATTGTTTCTCAACAATAAATAGGCCTTCGAGATTCATTGTAACACAGTTTAGAGGCATGTAGTCGCCCCATCTCTTCTCAGAGATAAGCTACCATCGCCCTAGCTGGTTTATTTCCATTGCAGTTAGTATTCATATTTTAGTATTTTACATTAATGAAGTATTATTTCCACTGCATATCTGTGTTTATGGTTATCTCTGTAATTTTTTGCATTCCTGTTTAAATCTGGATCACACATGTAGAGGAGCAAAGAGTGGAAGCACCCACTCATGTAAAGACATCGAGAGATGGAAGGAAGCACACCAGAGAAGTTGAAAGATTGATGCATAACACTAGAGAGAACGTGGGAGCATCCACATCACAGTGTAGGCAGAGGAAGTCACCAGATCGGTACACTGGCTACATGACTCTAATGAGTGAGAGTGTAGATATTCATCCATCCTCATTTGAGGAATTAATGCAGCAACCAGTATGGGTTGATGCCATGGTAGAGGAGTATGACTCCATTATTAGAAATAGTGTTTGGGAAGTGGTCCCAAGACCAACAAACAAGTCAATGGTGAGTTCCAGATGGCCTTACAAGGTGAAGCAAGCAACAGATGGGAGTGTCAAGAAACACAAGGCTAGATTTGTGGTCAGAGGGTTCTCTTAGGTGGAGGGAATTAATTACGAGGAGACCTTTGCTCTAGTAGAAAGTTACTCTTCAATTAGATCTATTCTAGCACTTCCATCACAGATGGGATGGAAGATACATCAATTGGATGTGAAGACAACATTCCTCAACGAAGTGATTGAGGAAGAGGTGTACATTGAGCAGCTACAAGAATTTGAGACCTTCAATAGAGAGTCGCATGTGAGCAAACTCAAGTGAGTGTTGTATGGATTGAACCAAGCACCCTGTCCTTAGTACACCAGGATCGACAACTATTTCACCAGGTTGGGCTTCACCAAAAGTGAAGCAGATGCAAACCTTTACCATATTGTGGTTGAAGGTAATTTTTATTATTATAGTATTATATGTCAATGATTTAATTCTAACAGGTGATGAGAAGATGGTCAAATCTTGTAAAGAGGATCTTGCAAGAGAATTCAGGATGAAGGAACTAGGGCTCATGCATTATTTCCTTGCTATAGAAGTATGGCAAGGAGATGAGGAACTGTTTGTCTCTCATGGAAAGTATGCCAACGAGATACTAAAAAAGTTCCACATGGACAGAATCAAACCCATGGATACTCCTATTGCGGGAATCAGAGGAAGGAAGATGTTACTTTAGGTGAAGTAGTGGAGGCTACTATTTGCAGACAACTTGTTGGTTCACTTATGTATTTGGTGAACACACAACCAAACATATGTTTTGCAGTTAACGAGCTTAGTCAAGCAATGGTTAAGCCAACCAAACTCTATTGAAAGGCATCTAAACATGTGTTGAGATACCTCAGAGGCACCACTTAGTTTGGTCTTTAGTACAGACAGACAAAGGGAGTAACGCTTCAAGGCTTCACGGATGTAGATTGGGGAAGGGAGTCCATCAGACAGGAAAAGAACATCAGGGGGAATCTTCAATATTGGGTCAACAACAGTTTCTTGGTACAGTAGGAAGTAGATATCAGTTTCACTCAGTGCGGCAAAAGTAGAGTACATGGCTGCTAGTCAAGCAACTTGTGAGGCTATCTGGATGAGGAAGATCCTTGTTGCATTATTTGGTCAGCAGATGGATCCTACAATGATTTACTGTGACAATCAGAGTTATATCAAACTCTTTGAAAATCCATTTTTTCATGATCAGTCCAAGCATATCGACATCCGATATCACCATCTACGAGATTGTGTACAAAGGAGAATCATGTTGTTGGAGTACATTCCTACAGAGGAACAAGATTCAAACATATTGACTAAGGCTTTGTCAAGAGGAAAATTCGATTTCCATAGAGGGAGGATTGGATTATCTAATAATCCCTTTCTTGTTGAGAGAGAGTGTTGAAAATGCAACAAGAAAATCATGATTTAATTTTCCTTTAATTAAATTAAGAATAAAATTGTAATTCCACATCACAAGACAACTTGTACGAGTTAACTAAGTTAATTTGAGTTGAGGGTCTAACTTGAGTCATGTAGAGTGTCTCCTACTTTATAGGAGCCCTGGTTGAGTTTATTTTGAGTTGTAATAATTAATTTAGTTTAAGTAAATTAAACTAGTTACAACTGATGGAGGAACTAGTAGGAGGTCAAACAATGGGGTGTTGCTTCATGTGTTCAACCAGTTAATTGATGATTCACTCATAAATAACTCATGTATGTCAGATTCGAGAGTTACCCAATTGAGATTGGAGTTCTAGGGCAATGTTCTATCAGTTGTACAATCATCCAAATTGTACAGGTGGTGCATGCAGTCAAAGGAAGGCTCATGAGGATTGCGCAATTCCAGTTGAGGAATTTCCCTAAGTAATGGGGGGCTAATTCCCAAGGAAACAACACAAGGGAATAAGGGTTGGGAAAGTAGAAAATTGGTTAAGTATTGGCCTAGGCTTGTTTAGGAAGCTGTGAGATAGATAGAGATAGTGCAGAGGTTTCTTAAGCTTAAGCAAAGCATTGTAATCTTCTCATATTTCGTGACTAATGAAATATAGAGATAACAGGGTTTTTAGCTGTGGCTTTCCCCAAGAAATCATTGTGTAATGTGTTGATTGAATTCTTTCTCTTGTATGCTTCATGATTTCTTGATCAATTATCTATTTCCACTAATGAGTAGAGTAGATTCAAGTCTTTTATTTTAGAAAATGACATAAGCAGTTTGAATCTACAAGGAATTTCTACATTTGTGACTTGACTCGGATTTCTATGAATGAATTTATGAAACTGTGGCATTGTTGGCATTATGGCACAGGTTTGGCACTATGGCACAGGTGTTGTCCTTGATGGCAACGCTCTCAGGTGGCAGATCACAGTTCAAGTTCTCAGAATGGAAGAAAACTTCATATATGCAGGTTCCTTTTAACCAGGTCGCGTATATACGCGGTATTGATGATAAAAAGTCGCGTATGCGTATACACGCACTTTCATGCACGAAAAAGCGCGTACATGTGGGAAAGATTATTTTTGAGTCCATGGTAATTGGACCTATGGTTTTAGACCTTGGTATTGCGTCCGAAATATTGAACCCAGGTATTGGGTCCCTAGTATTGGTTATCTATGGTTTTGGTCCATGGTTTGAGTAAGGCCAAGACTATAAAAAGGAAGAGATCATTTGGCAAGCTAATTGACTCAAGTGTTGAATATCTTATGAGGAGAAAGATCTGGAATACTGGTGATTGGTTTATGGTGCATAGATGGATCTGAATCAAGGAGGAACCTAAGCGTTACAAGATGGATAAGTTCTATTGAAGGGTCAAATCTCAAGACTTGAATAGTAGTATCTTTGTGTGATTCTGATCTATTATATTTGAAGTATGAATTGATCTATGAATCTAATAATCTAGGTATAATTAATGCTTGAATACTGAAAAAGGAGAAAATTGTCTTTCGTAGATCTATACGCAGGTTTGGCGCAAGCGAAGACACGTATACACGCAGGTTCAGTAATTCAAAGAAGCGTATACGTAGGTTTTCCTTTATACAGAAGCGTATGCACAAAGGTTCCTCATCTTGAAGTAGCGTACGTCTCATAAAATATGTTTTAGCTACTTCGGTTTATTGCTACAGTATTCTGGGTTCAGGATTGGTGTCTGGTTACTGTTATTATTATTTTGGTTACAACATTAAGAGAAGTGATTGTTTGATTCAGTATTGGGTTGTACAAAGAAGATTGGTTGATGCAGATATACTTGATGGACCCAGTCTGAAAATTTATGAAACGTGGTCCCTGGAAGAAAAGAGAAGGTTGTAGCCTACGTACTAGTACCTCAGCTAGTACAAGAACTAAGGGGGTTGTAGCCCTCTTCCAGGATAAGCTGGAGAACGAGAGAAGGTTGTAGCCTTCTATAGGTTGTAGCCTGCGTACTAGTATAAGACTGCACCAGTACAAAAACATTGTAAAAAGAAGTTTCTAAATTGAAAGAAGATAGAGACAAATTGCAGTAGGTGGTTTTCACCCACATTGGGTTTCCACCTTATATCTTGTGTTCTTGTGTGTGACTGTCTGCTCTATTTTTTGTTTCTGGTTACTGTTTATATGGTTCTGACACACATATTTATGAACAACATCTGAAGAATAAATTAAATTATAAGTCTGCAACTTATACGCTAGTTTCATTAACTGAAGTTGTGTATATACGCTGTTTTCACTAACTCAAGTAGCGTATACAAATCTGTGTATGAAATGAAAAATAATTGACTTGATAATATTGATTCACCCCCCCCCCCCCTCTCAGTATTATTTCCAACAATTGGTATCAGAGCAGGTCCTTCAGAAGAAGCTTGATCACTTGAAGGAAGATCTATCATCATGAGAAACTACAAAAAGGAGGCATCGATCAGGCCACCAATTTTTGATGGGAGCAACTTCGTCTATTGGAAGGTAGGAACCAAAGCCTATCTTCAATCTCTTGGTACATAAGTCTGGGATACATAGAAACAGGATACACATTTCCATCATCAACTCCTACAGATACGGCTGGTAAAAAGCAGTATGAAACAAATGCTAAGGCTGTCAATACTCTATTAGGGAGTCTATCTCAATCAGAATCCGTCAAGGTTATGCAGCTCAAAACCGCAAAAGAAATTTGGGACAAGATCGTTCTGAGCTATGAAGGAGATGATCAGGTAAAACGAGCAAAACTACAAACTCTCATAATTCAATATGAAAATCTCAGAATGCACAATGATGAAAGTGTGGCTAACTATTTCTTACGCATTGATGAGATTGTTAACTGTATGAAAAACTAGGGTGAAGAAATAAAAGAAGTTGTTATGGTTGAAAAGGTTCTAAGATCCTTGTCTTCTAAGTTTGATTCAAAAGTTTCTGCCATAGAAGAAAAGCATGACCTACAGAGCATTACCATGTCACAACTGCACGGAATCCTGACTGCTTACAAAATGAGGAAAGGAGGACCATCAGACAGGAGAGAAGCTACATGCAAAGCCTCAGGAAAAGGAGATTACAATGAGTCAGGACATATGTCAAAAGGAGACGAAGAATCAAACTTTGTCAAGAACCTTCAACGAGGGACTGGAAGATTCAGATGTAAGCTACCTTTCAAATGCTTTGCTTGTGGAAGAGTCGGTCACTATGCTGCTAAGTGTCCTCATAAAAATAAAGGTAAGGAACCAGTTAGATGAAATAGAAAACAAAATGTAAGTAAGAAGAGCTATTATACACATGAAGGCAGTGATGGACTTTCAAATAGTGATGAAGATGAACAATGTAATGATGATTTCTTGGATGCTATAGATGAAGAAGGTCTTTATGAAGAAATTTCTAAACTTAAAATTTGTTTAGAAGAAAAGAATATGATTATAGATACTCTGACATTCCAACTTGCTGAAAGAGATAAACACAATGAAAAGTTAGAATGTGAAATTGTGGGACTTAGAAAAGAAATTGAGAAAACAAAAACCCTTAATCTTAGATTTGCTAAAGGATCTGAAACTTTAGATGAGATTATCAAAGTGCAGAGTTCTCCTCTAATCATGACAGGTCTCGGATATTCTGAAGAAGCATCGAAGCCATCCACTTCCAAAAGTTATCTTAATGCAATAAGGAAAAGTGAACAGGTTGACAATCGATAGCAAAGGCATAATGCAGATCACCAAGTAAAACAATTTACTTCAAGGATGAATAGAGAGCACCAAGTAAATCAGGGGCAATTTACATCAAGAATGAACAGAAGCTACAACCAACCGCAGGTAAATCGTTCTCAATGTGCCTCAAGAATGGATGTCAATAGAAACTACAATCATTTGGTCGGTAGGTTTGATAATCACAAGAGTTTCTTCAATGGCCAATGTTTCTCTTGTCATAACTTTGGACACAAAGCTGCTCAATGTGTTGCCTACAAGACCACCATGACTAGAGAAGCTCAAAAACAAAGAAGTATGACTGGGATCATGAAAAGAACCTACAATAACTTTTATGCTCTTGAAAATGAAATAGAATGTTCTATTTGTAACAACTTCGGTCATGAAGATTCTGAATGTAGGAGCAGGTTTCGGCAAACAACTCAGAAGGAGCAAGCTTCATTGAGTCCCAAAACATGGAGATAGAAAGAACCACAACCAGAAAGATGTGGGATAGCCTTATATGCAAAAGGACAGGAAAATTAGTGGTGCATAGACAGTGGATGCTCGAAACATATGACAGGTGATAAAGAAAAACTTCAGCCATATAGTGCCTTAGAAAAGGAAAAGAAGGTCTCATTTGGAAATGACACCCCTGCACTCATAAAAGGTAAAGGTTTTGTTCGTTTGAAAGAGAAGGTCAAAGCTGGAAATGTTATGTATGTTGATGGCTTAAAACATAATCTATTGAGTGTCAGTCAAATGTGTGATCAAGGAAATGAGGTAATATTTCGATCAAATGGATGTATTGTTCGTGACCTTGATACAAGAGAAACAATGATCAAAGGCATAAGAACTCCAAATAATTTATACGTACTCAAAGGAGGACAACAACAATGCTATCTAAGCAAGAATGACGAAATCTGGCTATAGCACAAAAGATTGGGGCATCTAAGCTTCTCTCAGATAAGGAAAGCATGCAAATATCAAGTGGTTCATGATCACCCTGACATTAGAATTCCAGACAATATAATATGCAAATCATGTCAGTTTGGTAAGAAAATTAGAACTGATTTCCCTAAGAAGGAAGGATCAGCTAGCAGGCCACTTGAACTTGTCCATACTGATATATGTGGTCCAACTAGGAAGAGGTCACCTCGAGGAGAAGAGTACTTCATATTGTTCATTGACAACTTTTCAAGGATGTGTTGGATAGGACTTATGAAGTATAAAGATGAAGCTTTCGAAAAGTTCAAAGCATTCAAAGCCTTGGTTGAAAACGAATCAGATTGCAGAATCAAATGCCTCAGGTCTGATCGAGGAGGGGAATTTACCTCGAATGAATTTTTCAATTTTTCAGAAGAACATGGAATAAGAAGGGAATTCTCTACTGCAAGGACTCCTCAGAAAAATGGAGTAGTGGAAAGGATGAATAGAACGGTTCAACAAATGGCTTGTGCTATGCTTGATGAGTTTGGAACTCCCGCAACCTTCTGGGGTGAAGCCGCATTTGCTGCAGTTACTATTCTCAACAAGACAAACGTCCAGGTAAACAGCACTCAGACTTCTCATGAACTTTGGTATGGTAAGACTCCCACGGTAAAATACTTCAAAATTTTGGAAGAAAATGCTACATCAAAAAGACTGATGAAAACCTTGGCAAGTTTGAACCTAGAGCAGATGAAGGCATTCTCCTTGGTTACTCTCCCCACAACAAAGCATATAAGTGTTATAATAAAAGACTTTGAATTTTTTTTGAAAGTATTGATGTAGTGGTTGATGAAGAAGGAAACACTCCTAGGCAAGTAAAATCTGAAGATTTCGAAGATGATGAGGACTATCCTTCAACATCAAATCAGATTCATGATGAAGAAGAAACCCATGAGGCACCAGAAGAACATATAAGGATAGAATAAAAGACTCCATCCAGGTATGTCCAGAAGAACCATCCAGAGACTCAAATTTTGGGACAGAAAGAGGTAGGTCTGCAAACAAGAAGAAGTATTTCTGAAGCTTCAAGCTATCTAGCATTTCTCTCCTCCACTGAATTGCAAAATGTAAGAGAAGCATGCAAAGACGAATGCTGGGTCAAGGCCATGGATGAAGAACTTAAGCAGATTGAAAAATATAACACTTGGGAGTTGGTTCCTAGACCAAAAGATAAGAACGTAATAGGGACAAAATGGATATTCAAAAATAAGCTGAATGAAAATGGAGAAGCCATTAGAAACAAGGCCAGACTTGTTTGTAAAGGGTATGCACAACAAGAAGGTATAGACTTTGAAGAAACTTTTGCACCTATTGCTAGACTAGAGGTTATAAGAATGTTCCTTGCTCTCTCTAGCTTTCAAAAGTTCAAAGTATTTCAAATGGATGTGAAATCTGCCTTTTTAAATGGGGACTTAGAAGAAGAAGTATATATTGAGCAACTAGATGGATTCATCCTTGGAAATGATCCAAAACTTGTATACAGACTTAAGAAGGCACTCTATGGTCTTAAAAAGGCTCCAAGGGCTTGGTACTATCGTCTGGACAAATACCTCCATCAACAAGGTTTCTCAAAAGGATCAGCAAATAACAATCCATATATAAAAATTGATAATGATAAATTGCTAATACTTGTTGTGTATGTTGATGATATCATCTTTGGTAGAAATGAAGAAGCTATGAGTCAAAACTTTGCTTTGGTAATGCAGAAAGAATTCGAAATGTCCTTGCTTGGTGAGCTGACATACTTTCTTGGTTTACAAATCCAATAAAATAAAGACGGTATCTTTTTATCACAAACCAAGTACCTCAACCAGATCTTGAAGAAATATGGCATGGAAGATTCGAAACCAGTATGTACCCCTATGGTAACAAGATGCAGCCTCAGTGCAAATGATGAATCAACAACAGTACATCAACCAACCTATAGATCCATGATTGGTAGTCTGCTCTATCTAACAGGTACTCTGCCAAACATCATGCATGCAGTGGGAATAGTTGGAAGATTTCAGGCAAATCCAAAGGAAGCACACCTTCAGGCAATTAAGAGGATTTTTAAATATCTTCAAGGAACACAAAACTATGGCTTATGGTATCCTAGAGATGCAGATCTCACACTTCATGCATATACAGATGCAGACTGGGCAAGAAGCATGGATGATAGGAAAAGCACTAGTGGTGGTGCATTATTTATGGGTTCCAGATTAGTATCTTGGTTCAGCAAGAAACA